>MEJB01000002.1:5789894-5830836 GCA_001752375.1 Rhazya stricta | reverse complement strand
AAAATACATAATTAATAGAAATTTTTAGATATAAATTTGTAATTTGTAAATAAAATAAAAAATTGAAATAAAGTTTTTAATAATCAATAATTGTTTAATAGTTATTAGCCTTAGTCGACTAATAAAACTGACTTTTTAGACTATCATTAAGCATCAATAATCAAACTTAATCGACCAAGCCTTGGCCTTAATCGACTATGAGTTTTTAATGATCTTAAATTAATTCAATTAATATCGATCATTAAAAAATAAAAATTTATTCACTTTTATTATTTACCCTCTGAAATTTTAAAAGCCCATGAGAAAGACTTTTGGGTTTTCAAGATAAGAGAACAGGAAAAGGACGAGTTAAGTGAGAGGCAACGAGTAAACGAGCCATTTGACAAATGGAGCCGTACGTAGCCTATTGGGCTGACCTGGGCCTAATGTATGAATAAATAAATAATATATGAGCCTAATTGACGATATTATGAAAAACCAATCTAAGTGTAGCTTTTCTTCTCTTCTAAAAGAAGTAAAGTCTGCTTCCTTCGGCTTTGGATATGAAGCAATCAACAAACAACTTTCCTTAACAAGAAACTAATTTTAAAATTCCAATCAAGACAATACGAGGTCGTATTTGGATTCATTTTTTTAAATGGGGAAAAAAAAGAAAAAATTCTAGAGTGAAGAAAGATTTCTCGATTAAAAAGGTAAAAATAAAAAATAAATATTTAAACAAAATCGAGAAAACAAAACAAATGCACTTTTTGTTTGTTAAAATAATAATTTTTTAAAATAATTCTTTATCAAAGGGAATATGAAATCCAAGATTCACAAATTCATAATAGCTCGACGAATCTAATTTTTTATTTTTTTCTACAATTATAATAATAATGAGATAGAATAATAATAATATCTAAATATGGTACGATTATAATTAACCGAGGAAAAATCATTTTTTATTTTTTTCTCAAATTAATACAAACCACAAAAAATGTTGGGCTTCTAGTTATACCAAAAAATTGGGTTTAGATCCAAATCAAAATGAGAGCCAGATGTCAGGCGTTGAATGAACGCACAGAGTTGCCAACGAACTGCTGAGAAATAATATCTGTCGACTTCAATGTGTGAAAATTAATAATTTTAAATTACATATATCGCCCTTTGTGGGCCCACTCGGAGTTGGGTTGATTGGTTGGTTCGCTTAATATCTTCCATATAATGCCATTCTTTTTCTCCTTGCTTAGTGGGCTATTGCATATGTGTCTTTCATCACACACAATGATATTGATACACATATCCACTCCATCAAATAATTTATCTATTCATTTGCTGCAATTTTTTTATTTATATATATATAAAATGTTCTAGTTAATATAACAAAAATATATATTAAAAATTTAAATTCGATATTTTAATACATATCTTTTATCGTGTTTGACTTTAATGCCTCCTTATATAATACTAAATCCATTTAATTCATATTTGTAGATAGGGGAACAAGCTTGAACCATTGTCTTTGGGGATTTTCAGTACAATTATGAAGATCTTTTGCTGAATCATCTAAACATAGGCACTTGGTGGTGACAATCATGGAATTGGAAGAATTCCTCTCCAAGCATAGGTATCTTCCTTCTTCATCTTGGGATGCAATATGAAGCTTTGAGCTAGAAACCAATTTCAAAAAGCTTGCGGGGCTAGAACAATCACTTGAAACAATGGCTGGATGGCCATCACCGACTGCACTCAGACACCCAAATGTCCCTTTTACTTGTATCGAACTCACATCTTCCTTGAGATTCCAGCAAGTAGTTAAGAAGTTCTGGCAGTCGGTCACGTTGATATGAATATTATCATCGGCGACCTGGACGCATTGGCCACTTTGTGGATGATACATTATGTAATTTGCACGCTCATCGGACCTGAAATCTGCATCAAGAATGTCATTTTTTGAAGAAAATACTATATGCTTCATCTGTTGTATGATAAATGAGATTAAACGTACCCTGAATAATCTGTTTTACGAGATGCAGACGCTGTTGGATTGTTGGGTTCCTAGGGCGGCACCACTGGGCATCAAGCATCCCGTACGCCTCCTCTGACTCTACAATTCCTTCTCTAAGTATATAGCTTCCTTGCAAAGTCCAGAAGGCCCAGTCTAAATCGTACTCAGCCATTGTTGCCATCAAGCAACTGAAATACCGATTATCAACCTCATTTCCACCTCTCTGGTCAACTCCAAATTCACTCAAAAATAAGGGAGCAGGGCTCTGGGAGTTGATGAGGAAACCAGATTTGGACAAGAAATTCTGGGTTGCGTTTGCACACAACTCGTTAGTTTGAGATAACCATTTTTTTGATGGACCGAAAAAAGAGTACCAATGTGCCTCATAGACTATCTTGTGAGTCAAATTCACCTCCAGGGGCCTTTCCTTCAAGAAGCTAAGATCAGTCTCATAAGACAACCCTGAAATTATCACAAGCACTGCTGGATTTTCTCCATGAATGGCTGCTGCTCCTTCCTGGATATATCGGTACCAATCATCCTTGTTCTGGAGTGGACCTCTTAGCTCATTTCTCATGCTAATAGCAACCACCTGTATAAACAAGAAGTCCAAGTGATCAAAGTCCAAGCACTGCTCGCCTATCACGCGATAATGATAATTCCAAATTAAACCGCAACATATTGGCGCAAAAGTGACGGTCATCGATCATCATGAACGTGAGAATAATTAATCTCTTTCAAGACTTACAGTAGGATTATCCTTGTACTGCTGAGCTACTGCAGTGAGGCCTTCTATCCACTCCTTGGTGCCAAAGTAAACGTCTCCAAAGAACCCATTTCCGTCGTTCTCACCGCAGCACCATTGAGGTTTACTAACATGGTTATCTAGCACCACCATGATGCTGTTTGCACCAAGATTGTCAATTACTGCCTTCTGGACCTCAATTAAGGTGATATTCAAGAATTCAGGATTGTTCAGAGCAATTCCTTCCTTCGCCTCCTTGAGGCCCAACCGATCAAGCGATTCGGCAACTGTAAGGGCTTTGAAGTTTACTCTGGTGAACATATACGTAGCCCATGTAAGACGTACACAATTGAATCCCAGAGAAGCTACCTGGTCTGCTATACATGATAAGGGCTGCTTTTGCAACCCCTCCACTATCAGGGGTTCTAAGTGTCCAACCCAATTAACGCAAGTGAGCTTCACTCTATTCCCAGTGGATTCATCAAGAATCCATCTTGAGCTTGTTGCAAGAGGCAGTGTATTGCAGAGTTTTGAAAAGGACAAAAAAAGAATTAAAAAGAACATAGTCAGAGTCAGACAAGTTCAGCCTAGGTAAACACAATTTTATATGCCCTCTCAAGTCTCAGCTCGTGAGCAAACTTACGTGAGATGAACTTCAATGTACAGYACAGATGGATGACATGCATGAAGTCCAACCAGGAGAGTTTCACATGTGTGCTTGGCGGAAGAGCTGGTCTTCACAATTTTGCTTTTGCTGTTGAGAAAACTTTATGGCCTTAGGCCGACAAGTCGCCAGTGGAACACCAAGTTGACCGCTGTTCTACTTTAGCCAAGCGTTGCTCACCACAGTGATTGCTTCATTTTTAATAATAAAATCTATACATTTTATTTTTTTTAATAAGAACACTTTTTATTATCTTAAATAACTATTTAACTTATGTATCCTCGCTTGTAATATTATTTTTAACTTATGTAGTTTAAATTAATTATTATAATTAAAGTATATATTATAATATTTGTCTTCTAGGTATCTTTACCACAACAACGAAATTAAAAAAAAGGATATAAAATATAAGCATAATTTTTAATAGAAATATGTATTTAAGTGAAGAAAAATTGGGTTTTGTGAATTAGACTTAGACCAAGCCAAAGATTTTCTATAATCAAATGGTGATTCCCTGACTTGTAATTTCTCTTTCCAATAAAAATTATAATACACAACTTCAAACACATCAAAAATTTTAAAAAAAATACATAAAATTAATTCCTATAGAAAAATAGTGAATGAAGCCATCTTTTTAATCATTTATAAAAATTAAAAATAAACATATATATGTAAATATTTTTATTACATTTGATACTCTTTTGATGAATATTTATTATTTTGACAGGATTTATAACGGGCCAAGACTAGTATGCCCAGAAGTGGAACATCTCGATTGAGTAGTTTTTATAAGTTAGTAGAAAAACACATTAATCAAAGCATGTAACTTAATATTATTTCGAAAAAAATAAGTTTGAGTTTATTTTTCATTCTCCCGAATGATGGTATAAAGTATTAACTTATTATTACTATCATTATTGTTTTTCTTTAACATTTTCACTCCAAAATTCACAGTTTTTCGTTAATAATTTTCCTGATTAACCAATAATATGGTRTAGGGGTGATCACGAGAACACGAAATCCCAACCTCGTTCTATTTATGAAAACTACATTACCTGAAAGACAAAAAAATTGACAAGAATGGAAGACCTACGACATATTTGATTTGATAAGACTAAACCATTGCTTTTGGGGACTTTCAGGATTAAAGATGCCATCTCGTGATATGATGCACTTGTGGGTGACAATCTTTGACGTGTAATAAGGATCCCACTCCAAGCACATCAAATCTTCATTGTCGTTAATGTAAGCTAGCTGATATTTATGGACATTACTCCAATGATTCTTTTGCTTGGGCAATCTTCAGTAATGGCCACTGGTAGTCCATCCCCATGGCCACTCAAACACTTGCCGCCGCTTCCAAGCAACTTCATCGGACTTCCATTCCCGACCGGTGCAATCACTTAAATGAAGCTCATTGCTGTCTACTCGTAAACACCCCCGCTGAATGCATGTAATATTATGAAGTATGGCGGGAGGTCGGAGTTTGAATCTACAAATATCATATAACATAGTAGCCGAATTTAGTGGAAAACAAAAGATTTAATAGTCAGTTTGAAGATTGATTACTTTGAATTTGTCCTTGTATGAACTGCAACTTGGAACTGTAAGATGGATTCCTGACTGTTGCTCAAGTGTGGTTAAACATACCATATGTCTCATTGTGACCTCGTTCACCATCTCTAAGGTAATAGCTTCCTTGCAGAGCCCACAAGCTCCAGTCAAGATCATTCTCTGCCAAATAGGAAATGAAACAAGCCAAGAAGGCATTGTCCTGTGGGTTTTCTCCCAACTGGTCGCCACCAAATTCACTCACAAATAGAGGGGCTGGGTGTTTTCCCCTGTACAAGAAGCCTACTTTGTCTTCGATTTTTTGCGTGACATTTTGACATAACTCGTTCAATCGTTGGCTCAACCATAAAGGTCCTTGTCCCTCTGAAAATGCATATCTGTGTGTCTCATACACCAGTTTATTCTTGAATTTCAATTTCAGAGGCCTTTCTCAGAGGTACTCAAACCGAGTAGTATAGTTTAACCCAGATATGACCACCAAAACATTTGGATTCAGCTCGTCGATTGTTTTCGCACCCTTTTCAATGTAGTGGTACCAAACGCTCTGATTCTGCTTTGGACCTCGGAGCTCATTCCGCAAGCTCATGCTCATAACCTGCATTAATCTTATAAGAGGAGTTAAATGCAAAATAAAGTACCCAAAGAGTAGCCGAACAAGTGATCAGTATATATACCATGGGATTATGTTTGTATCGTTTAGCTACCATGCGCAAACTTTGCAACCATTTTTGGGGATCAAAATACTTATCTCCAAAAAATCCATTACCATCATTATCAGCGAAACACCACATTGGCCGGCTGACGTGATTATCAAGCAACACCATGATATCATGCTAGCCAAGTTCCTCAATGACAGCCTTTTGGGCATCTATAACAGTGAGGTTCAACAGATCAGGGTTGCGTTTGGCAATGCCTTCGATGGCATTATGTAGACGCAACTCGTCTAAATTCTCAGCCACTGTGAGATGAGCATAGCGTGTATATATGTAAGTAGCCCATGTCAGACGCACACAATGCAAGCCCGTCAATCTTGTGTGCAGAGCAATGCTGCTAAAGGTTGTTTCTCCGACCCCTCCGGCAACATTGGTTCCAAGTGGGCTGCCCAGCTAGCACAGGCGAGCTTCAGCCGCTTCCCACTGCTATCATCTACTATCCATCTTGATTTGGCGGATAGAGGAACGGCGTCTGACAAAGTATGCACTGCAAATAGAACAAGAAAAGCTAGCCTAACAGAAGCCATTACCACTGCTAATAAAATAACGATCAAGCTAGCTCCATTCTTAGGGTATTTATACAATGTCGATTCACCAAATAACAGCGTATCACGACAGCAGATAGGTGCAGCCCTTGTATTTCTAGCTCTGATTGTCGCTGTCCTCCATCTCCCACCTTCTTCTGTTTTAATGCAATATCCTTTTAGATCACTACATTTCCTTCGCCAACTTCATAACACTAAGTACCGCTAGTGTTCTTTTCTGTAGTCATTATTAAAGAATAAAATCTATAACATATGGTGTATCATAAATCAAAGCTAAACGCTCCTATGTTGATACATCAAAAATATAGAGTCAATTTTGCTCTTATTTCTATATATCTTCATATTGATACATCAGCTATTATGTATCTCGATAAACGCTCTTAAGATACATCAGCTATTTATGTATTCCGATGTAATGCTGAGATCTTGATGGATTAGACATTTCGTTCGTCAAAGATAATTTAATGGAATTATATAACAATTACGGAAAATTAGTAKTTTTATCAAAAAATATCACTCAATTATTTACTAGTATGTATTTTTGCCTTTATTTATAGGTAAAAGTCTAAGATTTTAAAGGTAAAAAAAGTCATTCATAAATATAATTATTTAAAATATTATTTTTGAATGATTAATTTATATACAACAATCACCTTATTAAAGGGGGGAAAAAACATTTATTTGATGAAAACATGGTGAGACTAATAAAACTAAATTAATGACTGCCTCCTAAAACTATCGTCAACAAAATTCGTTGGGACGAAAATAAATAAAGGAAAAAGAAGCACAATAAAAATATATTTTGTTAATATAACAAAGGATTTATGATATATTTCTCCAGTCATAGAATGCATCGTTAAGGCAGACATTCCATGGGGATAGAAAGTGATAAACGTAACAAATTTAATTTCTTTACACAATACTTTTTTTAAAAATTTTCAATAATACTCTTAGCATAATTTAAAATAATAATAATAAAAAAATAATTAATCGGCTCCTGGACTCAGCGGCTGATCCATAAATATTTTTCTAAAAAGAAATTCATCTTTTTCAATTTTTATCAAATTTAATGAGAAAAAACAATAGAAAGTAAAATAATTACATGATAGGAATAATAATTTTTTCTTTTTTCTTTTAATCTATTTTCATTTGAGCTAAATATGAGTTTTTTAGGAAAAAAATGAGAATTATTTTAAAGAAAAAACAAAGATGTGTGATAGAAGATATTATCAAAGTTATAAAACTAAAATACGAGAATCGTTCGTAATGATACTCAAACAAATGGACTTAAGCATAAAAAAATCGAACTTGTTTTACAGGACGTTAAGACTTGTTTTCAATTGCAAAAACTTTACAGAAATTGAGACGTGCTGCTGATCATGTGTGTTAGAGAAGAAGGAAAAGAAGAATTAGTTGAGAGAGAACATGACGATATAACAGCAAAATTAAATCTTTTTTTGTTATTCTTAGTATTAGTAGTAGCAGAGTTACAACATAAATGGATTCTTGATGACCAAAAGCTTATTTGCAAACCCTCCAAAAAGAAAGAGCAAAAGGTCTACTGTGCTGTTGATCGGACAAGGTTGAACCACTGTCTCTGGGGATCTTCAGGTTTAGAACCCTCCCTAAATATTATGCATTTCTTGGTTACAAGTTTTAGCGAGTAATAAGGATTCCACTCCAAGCACACCTCCTGTCCGTCTTCACCAACGTAGCTGAGCTGATATTTGTTCAACTGTCTCCAAGAACTCTTCTTGCTCTTGCAATCTTGTGTTAAACCCACTGGCTGTCCATGCCCGACGCCTGTCAAGCACCAGCCACTTCCCTGTAACTCTATGGCAGATGGTTCGTTGGGGTGACCCCGGCTCCATCGAGCCATTCCGATACATTCACTTAAATGAATCTCACCATTGTCGACACGTACACACTTCCCGCTCAATGGGTGGAACATAACATAAGAGTTTGTCGCGTTGGAGAATGGATCTACAAGTGAAATATAAAGATTGATTTAACTCGTATACAAGATCAATCAAATGTAAAAGCAACTAGGTAAAGTAGTACCGTGGAGTGCTTGTTGTACGAGCAGCAACTTTGAATTTACATCTGGATTTCTGATACTATCCCAACCCAAATTGAACATGCCAAATTGCTCTTCGGGATCTTGGGAACCCTGTCTATAGTAATAGCTTCCTTGCAGAGTCCATAAGCTCCATTCGTAATCATTCTCTGCCAAATAGGAAAGGAAACAAGTGAAGAAGGTATGCTCTGCTATCTCCTTGGATACCTGGTTGAGACCCCATTCAGATACGAATATAGGGGCTGCATGTTTTCCCCTAGACAAAAAGCCAACTTTGTCCTCGATTTCTTGCGAGACATTATGACAGACACCGTTCAGTGCAGCTTGATTTTCGAACTGGGGAGAATTTCCTTCTGAGAATGCATATCTGTGTGTCTCATACATCAGTTTATGCTTGAAATGCAAATTCAATGGCCTTTGTTTGAGGAACTCAAGCCGAATAGCATAGTTTAACCCTGAAATGATCACCAACACATCTGGGTTCGCCTTGTGCACTGCTCTTGCACCCTTCTCGATGTATTCATACCAAACTCTCTCATTCTGCTTCGGTCCTCGGATTTCATTTCTCAAGCTCATGCCTATTACCTGCAGATACATAAGATGGGTTATCCCAAAGCGAAAAACCACTGAAAAACAGAAAGAAAAGCAACGTYTAGTTTGGTATATCCACCATTGGGTTATATCTGTAGAGTTTGGCAACTATGGTCAGGCTGTCCAACCATTCATTGGGATCGAAATACTTATCTCCAAAGAAACCATTGCCATCGTCATCCGCGCAACACCACAAGGGCTTGCTGACTTGATTATCGAGCACCATCATTATCCCCTGGGAACCGAATTCATCAATGACAGCCTTCTGTGCCTCTATAAGGGTGAGTCCCAGAATATGAGGGTTGTGCTCGGAAATGCCTGCAAGTGCATTATGGAGGCCTAACTTCTCAAAATTCTCAACCACTGTGAGATGATTATAGCGTGTAAACATGTGGGCAGCATACGTTAAACGTATGCAATTGAACCCCATCATTCCCGTGCGTCTTACAATTTCGCTCAGAGGTTGTTTGCTCAACCCCTCCGGCAACAGAGATTCTGCATGACCTACCAAGTTAGCACAGGCGAGCTTCACCCGCTTCCCAGTTCTGTCATCTATGACCCATCTCGATTTCGCTGTGAGAGGGACGGCATATGATGAAGAAAAAACTGAAAATAAAACAAGAACTACAAAAACTATTATGGGTTTGCTAGCCATTGTACCCTACAGTAAACAGAACAATGAAAGAATGGATGATGAACAGTTTAGCTAGACTAGGATTATATTTATAGGTAACCAGGAGATCAGCAGATAACATAGGTTATGATAGAAAAGGATGTCTTTTGTTTCCAGCTTTGGTTTATCATATCTAAATTGGATTAGACAGTATATATCCTTGGTGTATATCTTCGATTGATTCTGATTAAATTGCTGCCTTCCATTTTTCATTTTTTTTTTTTTTGGCTACCCGATATTCACGAGAATGATCAGGACTCCACTCAGATTATACCTACAGAGTTTGACCTCACTCTTATTCAGGAAATGTCGCATTTAAAGAGTTCTTTCAAATATGACATAACAAGTCATGATCGAATATAAAATTTCATATTTACTTAAGAGATTATTTATTAATTATTTTTTCTGCCTATACTTGTATCTTTAAAAAAAAAATGTCAAAAGAGGATTACTTGTATGAGGAAAAGAAGATAAAAATGAGATAAAAGAAGGTGATTTTATAGATTAAATAGTTGATTTGAAAATTAAATAGGTGTGAAAATGAAAAAAGTTATTTAATTGGTATTTTAATATATGAAATAYGATATACTTTTTCAAATAACAAAAAGAATCCGATTATGATGTACATTAAAAAATAAAATATTTAAACATAACATATTTTAAAAAATAAGAAAAAATTTCTATGACATTTTAAAAATAAAAAAATAATAATACATAAATGTTAAATTATTTTATCAAACCGCTCTAATTGTTTCCATGTACTATTACCATTGAGTACATGGATTGGATATGTAAACTTAGAATTTAACAACTGGGCAAGTCCTATGGCTCTCAAGTAGCCCAAATGGGCGRGCCWATGGTCCAGGGGTGCACCGCGGTCCAGCCCCAGCAGCGGGAATATTTTCTCTAAGCGGCGATCCACCTCGAGCTCCAGCACCATCCACTACACAGAGAGACAACCTGAGCTAGCCTGGCGTCGATCAGCAGAGAGGAACGAAGGAGAAAATGGGCTCTCCTCTAAAACTACTGGTATCAAGAAGAACTTTTTCCATATGGAGAGCTCTGAAACCTCAATTTTCGACATCAAACACAGTGCAAGATTCAGTTTTGTCTTCTTGTTTTCCTACTTCAGAATACCTTCTACAGTCTCGCGATTTTGCTCATGAACCCTTTGTTTTAAGCCCTTGTAAATATTTTTACTCGAGAAGATTCTGCTCACGCAGCAGTTCTTCTGTTGAAGACGATGTTCAGGGCCCTACAGCTATTGATTACCGGTTTGTACACTGCTYCTTAATCTTATTTAATCTTCTCTGCGTTTTGTTTTTATTTTTCAAATCTRGAATGATTGGGTTTGTGGAATTAGCTTTGGTTAACGTAACGGGAAATTGGGGAGGAACAGAACGGCAAAATAGGAGAGAAATTTTTAGGGGTTACGAAGAAAGTAAGTTAAAATACTATCACAATGTTATATTTGAGGGTTTAGAACACACAAAGAAATAAGAAAATGACAATCGGGAGGCTTTTATTTGCTTGAACAGTGGGAAGGAGGATGTCAGTTTGTATTGAAAGACTTAGTTTTGAACGTAAACTAATTCTCCATTTTGCTGAAATGGTGAGCTCATTAGACCCTGCAACTGACATCTTTGGTTTGTGTATGGTGGATGTAAGGTTAAGAGCAAGGTTAAACTTTCCACTGCTATTTCTTTTGGTGTGCAAGAGAAAAGGAATGAAATGCAAGATAAAAATTTTGGTTSGTCTACTTGGAGATTTTAGTTTGTGACAGAGGTTGAGAATTGGATAAAGAATGATACTACTTGGTTTCTTCTCTTAGGAATTTTAAAGAGAAGATAAAACTAGAAAGATATAATTGTAATATTTTGCTTTTTGTTTTCTCCCTCTTCTTTGGAAGACATCTAATACATGAGGGACGTGTGAATGGAATAATATCTACCTATTCTTCTTTCTTATGAAGCATATAGTTCAACAAGCTCCTTCCTTTGCATAATTCTAGAGATGACCCGGAGAAAGAAAGAGACCTGCTAATTGTGTAAGGTTTCTGATTATATAATCCATTTGCAGTTCTATATTGCAGGAAGACCAGTATCAAAAGTTGGCTGATTCAACCATTCATGACCTTCTAGAGAAGTTAGAGGTAGTTTGAGATATTCTTTAAATGATCTTATATTACTGCTGATGGCTAACTTTTCTACAATCTTTGTAATTTTAAAAAATTCAGTTATGTCYTCTCTTGGCCTACTCAATTTCACTCTCTTGAACTTACTCATATTTTGATTTTTGTCTTTTTTGTACCATAGGAATATGGTGATTCTGTAGATATTGATGGTTTTGACATAGACTACGGGGTAAGAATGATCAAGAGTATTTAGTTGGATAGTTCTTCTGTTCGATGTTCTCTAGTTTTGTTATATGACTCTCTTAAATTTGGCAGAATGAGGTCCTAACAGTGAGGCTTGGCGATTTGGGAACATACGTTATAAAYAAACAAACACCAAACAGACAAATTTGGATGTCATCCCCAGTCAGGTACTACTAATGGTTTGAACTTTTGATATTGCCTATGGCAGTCTAGCAGGCTGATTTACTTCCATAGCTTTGTTTCTTTCTAAGTTTAGATTATGTGATTGAGTGTTCTTCCCTCCTTCTACTGGCTTTCTTTCAGACACAGATTTTTGCTTCTGTGAAATGCATTAACATTTCATTAATTCATCTTAAATGGTTCCTCAGTTTCTCTTGTGAACTGCTATTGGAACTGTGAGAAGGGGACTAATGTCTTTAATGACTTATCTGTAACTAAGATAAGTATAGATGCTAAAAGTCATTGCTCCTCTCTATGAAAAGCATTTTCTCTCACCGTTATTCCTTTTCTTTGTTTCTTTAGATGTGCAATTTTAAATCAGGATATTTTGTCCTGGAGTTTGGTAGCAGTACTAGATTAGAATCAGTAAAGGTTGCAGATGCCCATAGACTATTGGCTATTGCTTTAAGCAAGGAAATGCTAGCAAAGATTGTATCATACTTTTAGACTGCCTATTCTATTTCTGGACCATGAATCTTCAAAGAGCATATAATCATGATAATCTGTCTCCACATGGACTGGTCATCTCACATATGGTCATCCTTCAGTGCTTAGTTTCCTTGTGAAGGTGGTGGTTTTATGTTAGTTTCTTTTTGGCCATTGCCTTTTTCAATTTTCTTTGTTCATTAGGATTTGATTTTAATCTCGATGACTAGATAGAAGGCTGCAGTGAATTATTTTATTGTAACACTGCACCTTTGCATGTCTYTATTTTGCAGTTGGGATTGTGAACAATATTTACAGTAGGTTTTATTCTTCCTTTCCTGTTCTTTGGGTTCATGTCAATCCTTTTGCAGTGGGCCATCAAGGTTTGACTGGGATCAAAATGCTGAAGCTTGGGTATATCGCCGAACGAAGGCAAATTTATTGAAAGTTCTAGAAAGCGAGTTGGAAAAACTTTGTGGGCAACCAATAAATCTTGCATAGATTTTCTTGATGCAACATACATACATCTTCTTCATGAAAAACTGTAGTTTATGTGATCTTGAGCAATAAAGTTCCTCTTCTTTTTTTGGTTCCCCTGTTGCGCCTTGACATTCCATGGAGATAATGTGCAAACGATTATGATTCATCTCTTGATTTTGTAAGCTTGATACTTGTATTAGTTTTGTGCTTCAGCGTCATGTGCTTCAACTCTTTACTTCAGCACTCAAAACGAAATGGTCCCATTTTCTTGTTTCTTGTCATGTTGGGCGATAATTTACAATTTCTGGATGATATAAATGAACTTTAAATAAAATGAATTAGATACGGGTAAGCTGATCCTGTAGGAATCATCAAAATGTACACGCCCACTAAATTCTTCAACACAGGCCATCAAAGAGAGAGCATGCCAATACATGAAGAGCTGTTTGTCTACAGGGCCATCCACCACTCTCATCATCCACTGCTCAAAGGTCAAAATTTCAATTTCTGCCCATAGAACTCAAAAAAGATCTGTGACACTATTAATCCATAATCCTATGCCTTCCTTTGTGAATCTAGAATGGTGAACTTAAAAGAATTACATAAACTCAATGGGAGGGGCTTACACCATGCTGGGAAATTAATGGGTTGAAATTCACTGCTAAAGAGCTTTATTCAGAGCGCAGGCCTTTACTTCGACTTCTTCTGGTCAGAAACCCGTGCTCCCATAATCTTGCAAACAGGTTGGTCCTCTGCCTGAATAAGCTTTATAGCTGGGTGAACTTTTAGGTCGCCCATTGTTAACTTCTGGCCAACATCCAACTCACTTAAGTCCACATCAATATAAGGAGGAATGACATCTGGTGGGCAAAGGAACTTAACAGTTCTCTTGATAATGTTCAAATAAGCACCTGTCGGGGAAATCTTTTAGATACCATTGATGCATCAAAAGAGAGCTAACCTAAGAAGAAGGGATTTGAACAGATTCAGGTATTTAACATAATTACTAGCATCGAATTCTGAGACAATCAGATCAGTCGCCATTTTATAAGTAGAAAGAAAAAACTTCCCGTCTACTCAGCAATGGCAAGAAGCAAAAGATAATTCAATCTACTAAAAAACCACTTTGTGGGCTTTGTTCCACATAATAARCCAAACAAGAGTAACATAGCATACAACCAGAGGGAGTACCTTTATGTTTATGCCCCGGCGTCACAACCCATTTCCTTCCTCCACTTTTATGAATTTTAAATTGGCAGTTTACCTTTTAAAAAGGAAAACAAATTTCAAGAAAGATCTCCAGACCATGCATGGAATAGCTAAAATATTTGTCGTGACTTGATTTGTGAGACCTCTAGCTCCAAGAAACCAGGATAAGCACATACACAAACTGAAGAAGAGCTACCGTACATCCATTTAATACCTCAACTACAATTAATAGATATAATAAGACATTATGTTAAGCCTACATCAGAGAATACTAAAGAAGCAGAATTAAAAGAAAAACACAGACTTGGACTTGTCTACTTATGTAAATCTAACGGAGCCACTTATTTCAAATAAACAAACCAGAAGATTTTAAATCTTTATAATAAAGAGGCCAAAACAAGGTTGTTTATACCTTTTTTCAAACCAGGAGATACGTCATCTCCTCTGAACACAAGAGGAACATCAACCTTCAAAAGAGCACTTGGTGGAGCCCTTATGAAGGTAACATTAAGCACTGCATCGGTGCCTGAATGCAGATGAAGCTGATGGAGGAAAAAGAAAGATATAGTTAGCATAGACCTTAGTTGAAAACAGTTTAGCCAAATCAAATAACATGTTGCAGTTATTCATTTAATTTTTACATCTTAATCAGAAGATACTATATACCTAATCTGGTCAATATCTGAAAAATCGCTATTAGGATATTCTGACCAGCAATTTCGGAGAATATGCAGATCAATTTATTACATCATCTTTGTAGAAAATAAACAATGAGATATGATAAATCCCAAAGATAAAGATGCTCCAAAAAAGAATTCAACAGAAAGAAAGAAGGAAAAGGGTGGGGTGGGGGAGGGGAGGGGAACCAAATGAAAATAAGCACAAACGAACGAAGTACCTAAAATTCCCTAAAATGTTCATATGCAATTAGAAATAAGTATCTCTACCTCAGAATAATTCTGGAAACCAAAATCTCCATTGGATGTTACTTGAGCTGATTGAGAATTTAATACTTGGGTGTGTCCAACAGCATAACAAGTAACTAACTAGAATGACAGATATTATACTTTAACATCCTCCTAAGTATCTTCAACTTTCCTCCGCTCACCAACCACAGATAAAGGGAAAATGAGGGATATAGACTCCTAAAGATAGGCTACAAATCAGCATATATTGCAAGATGCAGCASAGTCCTTTGTCTACAAGTGCACTGCAGTACCTAGGATAACTGGAAGATGAGTGAGAACAAAAAGAAAAGCAAGAGTAAGACTCAGAGCTATAATATGTCCTGTATGCAGAAGGAAATATCCRAAAGCATGAGGCTTGATATGGAATTTGAGATCTAACTGATCAAATTAATGAATTYGAACAAAGCTTCATGAATTTCCTTCACATTGAGGCAGTCCTATGAGATTTACAAGAATTGACAAGCAAATTTGATGAATCATATAACTTCGGACAAAACCAGTCTTGCTGCAGAATATGGTGATTCTATTTAAGTTTTCCTCATTCAAATTGAGGCATACAGGACTAGATTCATGACGGGGTTCTGGCATGCGCGCATCCCGATATAATCTCTAGTAGAGTAGTTGTAGAAACAATATGCATAGTTTGAAGGGTTATTAGACCAAGAAAATCGAAATCATTTTGCTCCTAAACTCTACTTTCAAATTAATAATTCTAAACCCATAATAGAAAATGAAAATACCTCAGGGGCCTGATATATATGCAAAGAAGATGAATAATGGAGTTACTTTTTATCATAATTACACCTCTCCGGTCTGGATATATTCTACTTTCTTCTATTTTTCCCGATTTTCCAGTCAATTACTTCAGCAACCAGCATCCCTTCACCAATACATTATTCCAAATAAGGGTCAAGGGGTACATTTCTTCCAGGAATGTCATTATCTTTTTACTTCAGGTTCTGAGCTGTTTAGAGGTTCAACAGAAAACAAAGCAGAGTAAATGATTCTAAGAACTATCTGGTATTAGTTCTCTCTCTAACATACATTCTGCTATGAAAAGTCTTATCAGGATTAGCCTTCTTGAAACAAATTTCAAACAACTTCTTATAATCTCGGGTTTCAGCTCAAACCAATAACAAATATCTTATTTCGCACAAGGAACCTAAAAATTTCACTAGAAACATCTAWTTATTTGAAGAAACCTAACAAACTCGTTAGAAAATTAAGCATTAGTAAGTTTTATCCACTGGCAAAAACATTATCTTGGTAAAACTTGCCAACTTTGCCTATTAAGAATAAATAAAGCTAGTAACTCTACCAAAGGCAACGAAAGTAGAAGCAAGAGCATACCAATCTGGGCAAAACCCGGACTTTCTCAATAACTTCGTCGGTCTCAAACTCAGGTCGGACCTCGAGATCAAACAATCTCGAGAGGAAAAAAGACCGACCCAGAAGGCCTACAAGCTTTTTAATCTGATTATTCTGTACAGAAATGAGCCTCTTGTTGCCTCCATGCTGGCCATCTTCTTGTTCAAACACTATGCTGGGCACCCGACCGGCTTTTCTTTCTTTGGCGCTAATATTCTTCCCGCTCTTGCCTCGTGGGATTGCAAAAATGGTCTCCGCGTATCTGGGGTCAGGTCTTGGGAAGCCTGGAAGATATGTGAGCGGTCGCACTGTCGGAGTTTCGATAGGATCTTGAAAAACAGCTGCGGCGGCTGATTGACTCAAGTGTCGGAGTTGCTGGTGGAGAGCCCTCGCCACCAGTGTTCTCCTGATCAGCATTTGGACTGATGGTTCTATTTTTCTTCTTTTATTCGCCTCGTCCCTTTCTGGATTTCACTGTGACTGTGTGAGAGATAAAGATAGACTGGAGGTAGATCAGAGATAAAGGTCAAGGAGGGTTTTAGAAGTGTATTCGAGGGGAGCTCAGTAGGGGAGTAGAACGCAGTAGTAATTGTGAAGACGACCTGATACTGGGCCGGGCTTAAATTTTGATTGATCCCAGTTTTATTATCAAAGTTCACTCGACATTGAGCCCAAGTGAAGAAGCTGAATGTGGTAGCAATTTTGACCAGGATCATTTGCATGATATTGGGCCGCCCTAAATTCTGATAATGGAATTCCTGGACTGGGTTTTTCCTCGTACTTCTATTATCCAAGTTCGCTGGGCCTTTCAGCCCTAGTGAAGAAGTATAATGCATAAGCAAAATGATCATCTTCAACTCCGASTATTTTAATTCGAACTGATRAAAACATGATAAGTGATGCTCGAATTCGAAATCTTACTTTAATATAACAGTTCGCTTACTAACTATAAGAACTTTTTATTTGTATTGGGAGGACCACAAATCATGTCTCTTATAAAAAAAGGTGTGGGACAGTCTAACAAATTCTTAGTGATCAGACAAGATAGGGCAGGAGAAGAAATTGATGCAAATGGGATGGTAATTTCTTTATGGAAGTTAATGCTTCATGGTCTAGTGGTTGTCTGCTATCCTATTTTGGCTAGTAGTAACCAAGAGGTGGAAAGTTGGAATGCTCGTACTTGCTGATGGAATGATTGAGGAGCCCAATTTTTCCGTGATTTGCACATGTATCACTGCAATTCATTTAGTAAAATGYGATTCMTTCTCAATGSATAAATACCATAAAATTGTGAATCTTGTTGAAAAATAAATTGGGCTAATCATTCTCCACTTTTTTTTTTTTATATTTAGTATTACCAATCAAGTAAAATTAGGATTCCATTCGAGTTGCACTCTCAATATCTTGTCTAAATTACTTGATCCGTAACATCCTTCCTGAGTTAGCTTTTGGCTGGAGTTGGGTCGATTGGGGAAAATGTTTCTAGTTGCTTTTAAAGAATATATAAAATGAAACTTTCTCAAAAAGTAGTTATGATTGTCCTTAGAGAAAGCATATGTCATAATCAATTTTTAAAGAATCGTATAGGAGTTAAGATTTTATCAATATTAATTCCATCATTCATAAGTTTGAACTCGGAATCTTAATTAATAATATACGAGTTGCTTATCGCTTAACCAAAGAATTATTAATTTGTTGTATTATTTTCTAATACATKTTKTTAATATTCKWCTTGCYAAATATATCAGAGGATAACATGTATTTATCTTRAATTTCTTTAATATTTCTTCTCYTACATCCACAACATRTATTTATYAACTCTATAATATCTTCTTTCATTAATTTTAGGAATTAAGATGTATATTTATGTTTTTTAATTAATTTATAAGAAAATTGTGTTTAAAAATTTAAAAAAATTCACTTGTTGATTTTTTTAGTGGGGCCAGTTGGGTGATGATGTGTCCCAYCGAACCAAATGAAGATTCAGAATTAAAGAATAGGGAGACGTGGTAGGCAGGCTAGGCTACGCGCGACTTGTTCTCCTTAAGAGCTAAGGTTCTCAAGTATCCACTAATATGTAAATTTTAATTTCCGAAATAATCCAAAATGAGTGACTAACCGTGACCAATCCACGTGAACGGAGATGAGTTTAATAATCTTWTTCATACCTAACAAACAGRGACTGACTTGTAGTTATTTCCCGTGTCTTCTCCCAAACCAAACATTCCTGATTACGCGCCATTATAATACTACATCGTGAATTTTATGTATATATCTAATTTTTATAAATATCATAATTGCAAAGAAATATATTAATTTAGAAAATTATTAAATTAATTATTATATTTTCAAACTTTTACGTGATAAAAATAAAATGAAGAATTATTTCAATTAATGGTAAAATAAATAATGATTAGGTAAATCCTAAAGTCTTAACTTGTGATATTGATCATCACCTCGTAATTACCTACCCTAATATAAAAATTGAATGAAATAAGGTCTCCTAAGCATAGAATGGAAACAGTGAACATTCTCCAATCTCCATTACATCACCTGGTGCTTCGAGTAGCTTCCGTTACCCAACCGGCTCCTCTCTAGTCCTTCAATCTCAATTCTCAAAGCCATCAACGTTCTAGATTTAATCTCAGTCTCACCAGTTTCGTTTCCATCCAATAAATAACATATTTTGCCTTTCAAGTCTGACACTCTCCATAAGTAGCCACAAAAATCCCATTTCTTTCATTCGTTAAGTTGTTACCAAAACCTCTTTCTTCTTTTTCTCACTCACACTTCAGAGATTATTGGATTATTTTCTCTGTTCTGTGCTTGTCTAGCAAGAGATAAGACGCCCTTCTTGTTTGTTTTCATATTGTTTTGAAGGGTTCTTTTTAGGAAGAAAAGGAGCAGCGATGGCGGACCATGAGGTTGAGCCTAAGGTGGAAACAGTGACGGAGAAATTCAGTGACAAAGTACTTGCTCGTGATCATTCTTCTTCATCATCTTCGGACTCTGACGAAGACAAAAGATCGTCCTCCTTCAAGAGTAAGATGAATCGCCTCTTCGGAAGAGAAAAGCCCGTTCACAAAATCCTCGGTGGCGGCAAAGGTAATTTCCCGTTTTCCCTTTTTGCTTTATTTTTCTTTACTCGTCAAATTTTACCTTTTCGAGATATGGTCTGTGAATTGCTTCTAAAGCATAAAATTTTTTCTTTTCTTGGCTGAATTTTGTYTTTCTTCTGTTTCGGGGGTAGTGGAAATTTTGTCGTTGTGGTTTTTACCTTCCTTTATTCCAGCTTGGGGATTCTTTTATGGGTTAATTGAAATAATATCTGCACTTTTTGGGGTTTCAGTTCTTCATTCTTATGTCAATTTCTTGTAAAATTTTTTTGGTGGAAATTTGGTGTTGTATTTTTGCTTAGGATAGGGATCTAGATTTATATTGGGGAAAAAAAGAGGAAAACAATTGTTCAAGTTGATCGGTTGATGTTATGAACTAGGAGACTGGAAAAGATGATACCTTTAATTGTTTATTATTTAACATGAAAGGCCTCCATATCATTGGTTCTATAAAAAGGTTCGCTTTTTTTGTTCCATAAAGTTTCGAATCATCGTGGTGCTAAGTGTTTCCTCTATCAAAGCTTTGGCTTATGACTTTTTCTCCCTAGAGTTGTTATCCAGGCGTAAATAGCCATCATGTCATAGCGCTGCCCTGTTTTATGGGTTTCGAAGTTTGTAAGGAAAAAATAATAGGAACCGATGAAAAGAATTTTTCTTGATCAAGTTTGTATTCTGTACTATCTATAATGTGAACATTCTGGCCTATTGGTGCAGCTGCTGATGTGTTTATGTGGAGGAACAAGAAAATATCAGCTGGAGTCCTTGGCGGTGCCACAGCTATCTGGATTCTATTTGAAGTTTTAGAGTACCATTTGGTAACTTTGATTTGCCATGGTTTAATACTTGCTTTGGCGGTATTGTTTTTGTGGTCCAATGCCAGCTCTTTCATCAACAAGTAAGAGATCATCGCATTATCAATTTGAGCATTCTGATCCATGTGGCTACTGTTATTTACGTATTTCCTGTTTAGGTCTCCACCTCGCATTCCAGAAGTTACTATCCCTGAGAAGCCTGTTTTACAGTTAGCATCTGATTTGAGGATCACAGTAAATCAGGCCTTTGCAGCTCTGAGGGAGATTGCTTCGGGAAGGGATCTCAAGAACTTCCTTTGTGTATGTGTCCACATGTGTTGTATTCGTGAGAATCAGTATTTTCCTTTTCTTTTTTACAATGTCAAGGCGGGACGGGGGTTGGCTTTATTTTTGCCGCTTGCGGTTTTTTCCTTCAATTTTGAGTTGTTAACAATTCTAAGTGAATTTTATTACTCATCAGGTGGTTGCTGGATTGTGGTTCTTCTCTATCTTGGGTAGCTGCTGTGATTTCTTAACTCTGCTCTATATATGTAATCTCATTACTCAAGCTTATTTAGAAAGTGATTTTACAAGATTGCTTAGCATTTATTGAAGGTCTAATTATCATGTCCATGGTTTTGGAAACAGCTGTTGTGCTACTCCTTGCTGTTCCTGTGGTGTATGATAAATACGAGGACCAGATTGACTCGTTCCTGGAGAAAGCAGTTGCAGAGCTCAAGAAGCAGTACGCAGTCTTTGATGCAAAGGTGTTGAGCAAGATCCCAAGAGGACCACCCAAAGACAGAAAAAAGGATTAAGAATGTAGGCCGCGTTGGTAGATACAGAGCTCTGCTGCGGGAGCATATTCGGCGGTTTGGGGTTGCATTTACTTATTGAAACTACTGCTTTAGTTGTTTCTGTGTTTATTTCCTTCTAACCTAAAAATTCCAATGGATCGTGATAGTTCTGTAAATACTAATTACATGGTATTTTATAATTGCGTGTCAATGTGCCTACAAATGTCGTCTTGCAAGTGCCCGCCTCTATGTTTTTACTGAGGTTATGCTAGTCCTGGGAATCGTTAGAGAGCAGGAAACCGAGCAGTGTCATGCTCTTTATTTCATTTTGGCAGAACTCGCAAGGGAGATTTTTCATATTCATGATTACATGCCACTGAGTTTGCAGGAAAATTATACTGCGACTGAGTAATAGGAAATGGTTCGTGGTAGTTCTTCACCAAAGCCGTCACAAAGAGAAGTTATTTGCGGAAATGCACACAATAAACAGACGATTACTAAATTCTCAATGCTTCATCTCAAGTCTTTTAACTGCTTATACGTTTGACAACAACATACTTGAAACATTTCTTTACTAGATGGAGTAATGGTGTCGTGGGGGTAACCTTGGCATCTTCGTCATGCTGCTACAGGAAGTAAGACAATTGCTCCTTCTTCCTTGAACCTCCTTCCCCGTATAAATCATTCCACTGTTTCAGCTCAGCCATTATGGATCCCTCCGATGCAAAGCTAGCCGCAACCTGTAATGAGGGGCCAAAATAATGATGGCTTCAAGWGTCCGAATTTACTCCTCAGCTCATTCGAAAAGAAGAGGGTGGAGGGATGACGTTACCTGATTCCTTGCTTCCTTGAAATCTTCCATGTTCAATGGTCTGATGGTAATCACTCTTTCTTCTTTGTCAGCTTTCTGAACTGCATTATCTTTAGAATTCTCACTATTTTTAGCTCTACCTTTTTTCTCCTGAAAATTTTGAAAGTTTACTAAGCTGCCTCTTTATTCTGGTTGGAGAGATCCTCTCAAACAAGTAAATTTGATAAGTTAAATGCAGATTATGCACTCACAAGGTCCTTGAGTCTTTCTTGCTGTATTAGTTCTCTTACTGGCCGGTAAGCAGCAGTTGTGCAGAAGTTCTGCGACAAAACAGTTTCACAATTTAGATTATTTATTTTGAGAATAATAAGATTGAAATGGTAAAATTCCACCTTTAGATCACTTCCTGTGTATCCTTCCGTCATCGTGGCTAGCTCCTTGAAATCTAACCTCTCATCCACTTTTTCTTTTGCCAAGAGAGTTTTCAATATCATTTCCCTGTTCTCCAGAGATGGTAGACCAACCATGATCCTGTTGGGAAAAGGGGGAAGAAGAGCAAGTGAGATTACCTTTATAAGACATAAGCCCCCGACGACCAATAGACCAAAATAAGAAACTAAGAGACAATTAGGTGTGAAGTGTATACCTTCTCTCAAAGCGTCGGATTATCGCTTCGTCGAGGTCAAATGGCCTATTGGTTGCAGCAAGAACAAGAATTCTTTCGCCTGCTTTTGACAATAATCCATCCCAATGAGTCATGAACTCATTTTTTATCTTCCGCATGGCTTCATGTTCGCCAGCTCTTGATCGTTGGCCAAGCATGCTATCAACTTCATCCACGAAAATGATAGTCGGGGATACCTTAGCTGCAAGAGTGAATARTGCACGGACATTTTTCTCATCTTCACCAAACCATTTTGAAGTTATGGTAGACATAGAGACATTAATAAAGCTTGCTCCAGCTTCCCTTGCAATGGCCTTCGCCAGCATAGTTTTCCCTGTCCCAGGAGGTCCAAACAACAATATCCCCCTACATGGCTTTAAAAGACCACCTTTAAACAGGTCAGGTCTTCTGAGAGGAAGCATTACTAGTTCTTGAAGAGATTCTTTAATTTCTTCTAAGGCACCAATATCCTCAAATGTCACATTAATCTCACTGGCTGGTATAACTTCTGGCCTAATGCGCTTCTCAAACTCATTATCAGGAGGAACTTCCTGATCCAATTAAAGATGAGAAATCAGATTCCACAGAAGATGGGAAAAGACGGTCAACATTTCAGAAAGCCACTAGCTATATTACAAAATCAAGTACACCTACTACCACCACGTAATGATTGGCATAGTCACATGACAGGTCAGGTTCATTCAAGTAAAGAGGAAATCCCAAATACTGGTAAATATCGTACATAAAAATCCTTCACTGCTACATCACAAAAACCCTTCACTGCTACATCACCTCATTATAAGTATTTTGAGTAGTCTTCATAAACTTGGGATATCAGAAGGGTTTCTTTATCAGTTAGATACAGGAACACACTATTAACAGCTCTTATCACTAGACTTACTGGAGCTTTCGATGCCGTCGCTGAACTATCACCATCCTTTGCAGTTGGAGCTGGTGCTTCTGCTTCACTTCTGCTTTCAGGAACCGCACTTCCAGTTCTCGTATCTAGCTTTGCATCTGGCTTTGTATCGGCAACACCTTCACTCTTCGAGTCCTAATCATGTAAAATGTAAAGGTAACATAAATATATTTTTTTGTCTTTTTATCTCATATTAAAAGTCAACTGATAGTAACCTTGGGCATTTCAGCTTTTGCTTCAAGCTTCATGGTGTCCTCTCCAATAGATTTACCTTCCTGAAATATACTTAATCCATGCGACAAACTAGTTCATGACCAAAATAGCAAATCAGTATATTTCACCACAAATAAAACTGCAGAAATAGAGAACACAGGGGAAAAGGGAAACGAATTTTGACCTTGTGGCAGAAATAACAAGTTTCCCGTTTCTGTACTCTGGATCCTTGGTGTTCATCAGATGATACGAGATTGCTGATACAACAATTTCTTCTATATAATTACTGAGGGCCATTGTGTCTTTCATGCAGATTGAGCCCAAATCATCACAGTCAATGTCATTGGCTGCAAGTACTTCAACAATGTGATTCTTTGTGTCCTGATACTGGATCATCTTAATATCCTCCTCCAGTTGAGTTTTCCAACTCACTAGACGGGTTTCATCTTCAGGTGGTCTAATTTCGATACTGTAAGGAAATACAGAAGAGAGCCATTCATCCACTTCGTTTAAGTCATTTTGAGCATCGATAATCCTCGATCCAAGAATTAGCACTGGTCCAGCCAATTTCTGCAACATCTTCTGGAATAAGATATATACTCTTTCTGATCTACAAAGGAGTCTGTCCACATCTCTAAGATACACAACAATGGGACTATTTTTGGATACTTTAGACAAAACCTGCAAGTGAAATCAAAGTTGGAAACCGATCAGTGTACCTAAAGATTATCCTAGATCAAGGGGGCCTCGTGCATTTCCAACAGAATAAACTCATTCAAACATCGCAGCCAAAAGTAGCACAAACTATAAATAATAAGTTAATTGACAGATGAAACCTTGTATAGTGTCTGTATAAGAAGTTTATCGTCAAAAGACCAGCTGGTTGTGMGCCTGAGAGGAGCTGCAGAAGAGAATTCAAGAATTAATAATCAAAAGAGGATGGCAGACMTGACTGGAATTTTCAGTTACATTACCAACTAGGTGCATCTATTGAGAATACTGACATAAACTCTTAGTCAGTGGCAGACCTCTAATAAGGATTTTGCATGTGAAAGCCTAAAACATATAGTCACTGCAGAACTCTAGCTTTCCTCATGGAAAGAGTACCCAGTATCGGCCATGAAACAAGAAATAATGGGAATGCTTGCAATACTGAATCTTGCAGATGGTCCGTTGGCTACTATTAATTTCATCAAAGCTTACATGGTGAATAGACATTTCATATTGATGAAAAAGCTGCTCTAGGACTGATTCCCAAATGCGCCAAATATTATTCATTTTGAATCAGTCACAAGACAGGTTGGTGCCATAAATAATCTCAAGATTAATGTTAACAACCAGGAAAGAGGCCAAAGCTTTCCTCATTTACAATACATGCCACTTACCATAAGGGCCTAGAAATCTGCTTAGTAGAGAAGAGTAGATAAGCGATTTAACTATTTCAAAATACTAAATTAGGTACAGCTGAATATTAAGTTGGTAAAAGACCTGCCACTACAGATGTGCTACTTGAAGAAAGATTATTCATGTCGCAAGATRCAGATGCATTTCTTCGAAGTTTTGGAACATTTGACGAGCCTTCCATTCCCCTGCAGATAAAAGGAGAAGCCAGAATTAGAAGACAGAAACACTTGCAACCTCATCATCCAAGACCAAAAGCAGGATGTTACTTTGATCTTATATCAACTCCACTGCTTTGTCTGCGTAAAGTTCCTGCAACACCAAAGAAGGAAGTATTTTAGACAAAAACAAGTGTCTCATCGTTGTGCCTAATACCTTGCGGTAGAGAGTTTCTATGTAATGAGGGGAAAAAGGAAAAGGAAAACCGATTAATGAGCATCAATAAAGACGAGTGCTTAATGATCTGCATACAGAAGGCAAACTTAAATCATGTAACCGTGCATTATAGATTTTACTTAAAAGAGGCTCTTTTTCTCTTGAAAGAGAACGATGAGTTTCTAATTTTTGCACTCCAATGATGCATATATCAGGGCAAGAAAGATGTATTAGTCATTATAGGTTCTCAAGGCAGAATACTCATAAAAATAAGAGGACTCGGACAGAAGATGAGTTTATTTTCGGATGACAATGGAATAAGAGCAGGAAGCAAGATGGGTAGGACCAGTGCAAATTACCTCTATTAATTTACAACAGAACTACTAGACTTATCAAAGCAAAGGAGAAGCACAATAACATGAGGACTCATTGAAGGGGATATTATCCATACCCTTTCCTTCTTCCTTAGGTTGAAGCATTGAAAAAGACCCAAACATTTCAGACATCCGCCCTAATGTTGCTTCGGATATGGACCTTCTCATAGACTGTAAAGAAGTAAGACATGTTATACAGGTAGTTAAAAGCGATTAAGCATTTCGCCCCAAAACAGAGTGAATGAATTCCACACAAAAATATAGCACTGTAAGCTCGTAAGCTGGGGGAATAAGTATGGAAAACTCACAGATTCTTTGCTGGAAACTCCATATTTGCTTTGAATCTGTTAAGCAACAGAACCATGATAAACATTACAATTCCACTACTATAATGTGGCAGCATTTCATGTGTGAGCAGTGGCAAGTTTCTGCGCGCATACTACAATTGCATTTTCACCTAGCGCATAAGTACAGATATATATATAGTGCAGCTTATTATATCGGGGATTAGTCGAAGCCTTTTCTTTGGTATTTCCGTCTTTCTTGTTTTTGTTGGGTGGGGGTTTGAGAGGGTTCTATCTATCACTTTCCAATAAACGATCCCATTCAAAACTAACCTTGAGTGAGAAGTCAGATACATCCAACAGTAACAACTTTGACTCAAAATAATGAGCTAAAGCCTTAGCAAGCATTTGCTGGTAAAGTTCTGAAAAACAAGAACAAAACAATTAAATACTGATTAAGACTCAATAATATACAAGCTACAAAAGAATGAAAATATTTCAAAATAATTAACCAGCTGGTCCTGAGAGCAAGATTGTTCGACTTGCAGGAGAGAGATTCCGAGTGTGGTGAGAGAGCTCCCCTTTCTTCAAGTGGACAAAGGCTGCACTTGTAAGTAGAACTCTGGTCTGCTCACTATAAATGCAATATAACAATAGAAAAATCAGTGCTGCGGTTAAGGATGCAATAAAAGTAGCAAAAGTAAATGGGGCTAAGCAGCCATCAAAATCAAGCATCCTGACCAAAAAGAACAGCCTCAAAAGGAAACGAAAAGGATTATTAAGGTCTTCTTCTGACAAACTTATACAACACGAGGTCTGCCTAATCTTTTTTGTAACATGAAGAATGATAGTAATACTTTTGAATGCTCAAAAAGAGCATTCAACATAAAAATGATGATGGAAAACAAGAGAAATAAAATGAAACAGGAGAATGTAACGATTTTTGCTCTTTTGAAACTCAGTGGTTACCTAAGGTAGTAAGGAAATTGGTCGAAGGTGACTTTGCCATCTCTGCCATCAACAATAAGATTAAGCATCTCTCTCTCCAAATTCTGTGGCGTAGCGCCAGCCACAGAGGAACCACCGCTGGCCCATTTGCTAACAGTCTGCCCAGAAGCCAATCCTATTCCAACTCCAACTCCAATTCCCAGAGCCGACATCATTATGTGCTTCGACTCCATTTCTCTTCGAATAGTACAAAGAGAAACCCCTACGTTCTATATTTTTTAATACAAAAAGAAAAACACCTCCACACACAGAGATAGAAGGATGACTTSCAAAAAGAGAGCAACACAGGCGAGACAACCAGAAAAAGACTTAATCTTTATAACTTTTGCTCAATACGAGACTCTATGGAGATCGACGGCTACCTTCCGAATCAGAGGGAAATCATATACTTCCCAAGAAAAATAGATATAAATAATTCCAATATATATACTGCTCCAGAAACGTAGCAAACCGTATCGGAGAGACGTTTTTCAGAATAGAAACTCAAAGCAACTTGAAACTTTTACARCAGACAATACTTATAAGAACAGAAAATTATGTAAACAAAGAGAGATGTTTTTTCCGCTCCAAAATGAAATCCACCTCTGATCTCTTTCTCTCCTTCTCTCTGTCTCTCTCTCTCGTGTGAGTTCGTACAATTTCCTTTTGCTTCTTATTTTCTACTTCGGTCAACTAATATGTTCAATTCCTGCAGTAGATTTCCCTCCACGACGTAAAAGATGGAACTTTCAAGAGCTTCTCCTTTAGAACTATAAAGATAGAAACAGCGACAAGGAATTCCTATAGAAAATCCGGCACGATTTAGTTATGCAAACGAGCGGCGGAGGAAGGGTGAATCACGGTGGCGAAATGAAGGGGGAAGAGGTGGCACAGCCTCACAGTTGGAAGAAACAGGGAGCCTGAGTTGGTTATGATAGCAGCAAGTCAGTCAGTTCCCGCTATATCAGGCCTCGGATTTTGAGTTTTTAAACAAACGGAAACACTAGTGGGTCCCCTTGGATGATGCAAATTTGACGGTCCTGATGCAGTAGTATGGGATCTATAAGTAAGATATTTTGATCCATCATGTATTCGAGTCTTTAATTTTATCAACAAATTAAGTTCTTCTAATTTTATTTCTTTTCTTCTAGAAATTTTAAATTTTAAATTTAATAAAAATTAAAATATTTTAATTGAAAAGCCACTCTTTAATCAAAGAGAAGGAAATCGAATCACTCGAAAATAATAGAAGTGCCATCATTTAACGATTATGTCTGTATTAACTTCTTTAAATGGATTCGAAAATGATTAAAAAAAAAAAAAAAGCAGCATCATCAGTGGAGCCTGAGTTAATACCGTCAAGTGAAGTGGTCTGAAAAGTAGGAGTAACTTTATCACGATGGGGCGGCGATGCAGAGAGAAACTTCTGTTGTATACGAGGGGGCCGGTACTTGGAACCATGCAACRAAGTGTTAAAGCAACTGTCCRGGTCTGATACGCCGWTGCGCTTATCCAATGAGAATTGAGTAGAAAAAGGTTGGCAGATGGGCTTCTAGCTAAGAAGGGCTTTATATTTTTTGTAATTATTRAGTGGCCCTTATMTATATGGAAAGTGGACAGAAATATCTATTTTTGGCAAGCTGTACTACAATGGATTTGGACAGAATGTTGATCTGACTAGTGTTTGTGTTGGTTAGTGATGGGCTGCAACTTGAAATTAGTGTCATCATCACCCAGCCGTAAAAGGCCATTTTGGCTAGGGATATTCTTAATATTAATATAAGGTGGCTTCAAATATAATTACTCAATTTTAATATTTTAATTTTGTGCTCGCGTCTTTGAATTTTGTTAATATGCAAAAAGGGGTCATCCACAGAGATATTATGTATGAATCGGGCTAACTTAACCATGCAAGTCGGGATGGCCGAGCGGTCTAAGGCGCCGGACTCAAGTTCTGGTCCTCTGACAGAAGGGCGTGGTATAAATCCCGCTTGTGACAAAAGTTCATTAAATGTTTTGTTTTATCGTTTTTCAATTCCCAATTAGCTGTATCTCGTCACCAGGGTTGGAATCGAAGCTTTCATGGTTTTTTTTGTTCTAGCACCCATGAGAATCAGGAAACAAACTAGCCCAAGTAAATCAAATCTGGATTTGCAATGGATTTACATGTAGCTATATGTGTTACTTACGTTATTATTAGCATTCTTGGTTAAACTCAATCAGGAAGACACTGCTATATTTAACAGGTACGGGAGCTTCTACAAATTTGATTGTTTGCACAGATGATTGAGAGGAACCTCAAAAAGGAGAAGCTTTATAGTGAATGAATTTAACTTATCGATGTCAACAAGTTATACTCGAAGCGAAAAACCTTTACTGAGGGACGGATTTAACTTGTTAGCCTCAGAGAGTTCTCGGCAATGGGAAGAATATCCGGCATAGCTGTTTACCTTATTGAGCTAGAATACTATCTCCCTTACCAGCATATTAGAATGATTTTGTAGCTGGGCCAGCAGCCCCAACATATGTTAAGAATATGGATTTTTCATTGCGCAGTTGATGGGAAAAACTTAAGCATCCCGCGGTTTCTTTTATCTTGCTCATGCCAAAATCAAGATCCAGGAAGAAGCATAAAGTAGACTTGCCAACAAATGGAATAGAAAAATATTGGACTACAAATTACAAGAGGATTTGGTGATAATGCTCACAGCCTSAAGGAATTCACAAGCTTCTCATTCCAGATAAATAGCCTAACAAACTAATACTAACTCTGCAATGATGCTCATGCAGGAGGAGACCATTATCACTGTTAATTAGTTGCCTAATACAGTGGAGAATGGTCTGAACAGCTCCACAAGGATGCACAGGCTTGTACAGCTCTGGAGACATTTTACACAATCCTTTGCAGCTGTACCAAAAGAATTGATTTATACATAATTGGAAAAATAGTTTTATTTCATCAAATCTAAGAATACAAAACCATTCCACAGGCTATGCAAGAGAATAGATGGCAATAGATTCCTTGACCGCGCATAAGTTACACCCATCACCATTCCAAGAAAAATTAGCGGTAACATTCTCTGTACATTAAAATGTGCTAAAGCAAAGGCAACTGAACTCACTAGAATTGAACCCCATACAGGCATGTACTTGGTCAATGAAGGGAGGAGGAAACCGCGAAACACAATTTCTTCCCATAAAGGAGCGCACACAACAAGTACCAATGCATAYAATGCCATTGCCACAGGATCTCGTGCCATGATTGACTGCTCAACACTTGATAGAGTAACAGGAGTTGAAGGCAGAACAGGCAAGAGATCAAGGTTGAACTGTGACAGCCGATTGACCAATGGAAACATGAGGCATCCGAGAACCACATCAAACAGCCACTTCCCTCTTAGGCTAAATTTGAACCAATCTGATGGAAGAGGACRAAACCTAGACAAACAGCGATGAAGAATTAAAATTCCAGCCAGGCCCTCTGTCACATCAGTCAAGAGGCTGAACAATGCTTGCCCTCTAAAAGTTAGTGATTCTTTACTGAATCCCACCACATGGGCTCCAAATGGAATCATCCAAGAACCTACAAACCAGAACGAGACAACCCAAAGGAGTGTAACCTGCATCACCCATAACCAGTTTTAGTTAGAGATGTCTCTTGTTTTGATTTTCTCACTACAACAAGACTAATTTCAGATACTTCATAAAGAATCTCCTGCATTAGCTGGCATAAAGAATCTCCTGCATTAGCTGGCATCAGATATTAACACCATTCATAAAATAAACAGAGAGACTTCAGAACTACAGACGATAAAGAGCATTTTAGAAAAGAAAACTAGTATMGACGCAATAACGTGAAAATGGCAAGTAGGACTACTGCAAAATTGGACAATACGACAATCATTCAYGAGATCTTAACACAAACTGGCACAACAATGATTGATTGGACATATCATAAGTCAAAAGTTTGGACAGAGAAAAGGTAGATGAAAAAGGAAAATTGATATAGAGTGAGAGAGAGAGAGAGCATGGACAGATACTAATAGTGCAACTAGTGCAGTTAATTTCTAACAAGACTAGAGAAGGAAAAAATACGAATTACTAATCTACAAACTGCTTAACCCTTCTTCCAGATGAACTTGGAAGTAATGGGTTAAATATATAATAAACCGCACTGTACATGGAAAATGAGGCTGCACATTTAACCTTTCCTAGTACAGCAGCTTCGAAGCTTTATCTGCAGGTTCATGATGTAGCTAACTGTATAAAGCCATAAACTTCCTCGATAAAGCAAGTTTTCATATCAAATGTTTCTGACAGCTATCACAAACTAATCATCTGTCAACAATTAGAAGGTTTGGCTGATAGTCCCAGAACAATTTCACGAATCTTTTTACGGTGAAATAAAAACTAATTAAACAACCCGTTCAAGTTTCCTCGTYCAAAATCATCCTTTGAGATCATGAATTACATTGTTCTTTTCCTATAGACAATATGACTCAGCAACGAGGGTCTAATTTTATGGAAACTGAACAATTACTGTGAAAGCATTATCCAGAAAGGGTCAAATAAGGAAATGGTCACCTGTATGATGGTCTCTGCTGTCCATGGTACAGTCCATGGTTTCCCAATCACTCTACAAACAGCATCCGAAACCTGAGACAGTATTAAGCCATTAGAGAAGCATGGACTCATTCTAGCAGTTCCGAGATATGTAATAAATTGGTTCTCATTCAATCTCGTTAGCTCCTCCGCTATTTCGTTAATCCCAGCAGTACCACCGAAGACACTCATAAATATGCCAAATAATAATGGATAGCATTTACTTTCATTAAAATAACAGTTACTGATAATATTACTGATAATATATCAGGCCATTCACCCTCAACATTATTAAGATCTAGTAAACAAGTTTACTAGAATTAAACTAAACAACAAAACACAAATTTATTCTACAAACCACTAATTGTCATCACAGCTACTAATGATTTTCAAGAACCAACTTTATGACAGTGAGAAAACACTAAATAGGACACAAATATTACCTTCCCAAGAATCGATATCAAGTTTCTATTTTCGGCATTTGGCTTTTCAATTTCAGATTTCTGCAATTCGTCACTCGGAACCTCCTCTCCAGCAAACTCAGGATTCGTCTTATCCGAAGGAAGCTCCTCATGCCTAAAGCAAGAGATTTTCCACTTCTGCAATAGAAACCCAGAAAAGACAAACAAATAATCACCTCCGAGATAWAAAAACATCAGCTCATAACATCATTAGAACAATAGGTAGCGTGTAGGAGTAACGGAAACCCAGGTATTTCCACATGAAGTTGAGTGGATTTTGATTGAAAATTACCTTTGCTGGAGTTCTACAATGACGTCCAGAGGCTCGAAAACTACGAGTAAGCGGAGCTAACGATTGGTTTTTTGGGGTAAATTTGGAAAACCTAATAAGAGGTTTTGAAGTGAAGAGAAGAGGGCGTTGCGGGAAGGAATGTGTGCAATTTGGTAAATTGGGGCTCAGCATGAGATTATCTTCAGTGCGGGAATGCAAAACCCTCAMTCTATGTGTGAAAGAAGCGATTGAATTCATAGGTTTTGTGCATTTTTTTCACCTTCTTATCAGAGCACAAAACCCTAGTGCTCGATTTTCATATAACGAATAATTTTTCTGGCGTCCAATTGATCAAGTTGACGCTTTTGACGGTTGACGCTTGACACGAGAGAGAGAGAGAGAGAGAGAGAGTCTTGGATGCCTGTAATAGCTGGGAAAGTAGTGACAATTGGGAAATAGCGCTGCCAGTAGTGGACAGGTAGATTAACGTGAAATTTCTCCTCCAATGGCCAAGGAAGGAGACACGAATTTCAAGTTCTCTTTTCCTTCACGAATAATTCAACAATCAATTATCAAATTTAAATATATTTGAAGTATTAATATTATGAATGGACATTATTTACATCGAGTTTTTAATAATTATACTACATAAATCTTATAATCTGGTGAAGATTTAGATGCATAAAATTTCCTTTTTTCTCGTCCAAATRTGAAAGAGGAYGAGTTAGTCAGATGGGGAAAAGAAACATAATTGAGTTCAAAGGAAAAAAGTGCAAAAGGAGAGAGTGGGTTGAGGGTTGACCACTCTTTGATCGGGGTCATTTCTTGACTCTTATGGGTGGTTAGGCAAGCAAAGGGTTGCGTGAGTTAGGACTACATGGTAACAGAAAAATGTTAAGAGGTTTAGGTAAAGTTATCTATTGAATTTTTTGTTTAAATAGAGAGATATTGATTTTTTAAGGTAGACGTGATTTGAAATGAAATTTAAAATTTAAATTTCTTTCTTATTGAATTTAAATAAAAGGATTYCTATATTATAATCTTAAAAAATTRTTAGAATYAAACGACAAAATGAARGAGTTTTCAAATGAAAAGTCTTGGTTCATTTTGTAAAGGAACTCCCTCAGTTATGCTTAGAGAGTGTTGGTTTCTAAAATGAAGATTGAATTATTAATATTCCCATATTGTATTCTGAACTCCGATAGTCATTATCCAGAATGACAAGCATCCATTCGAATTTGACTTGGAAAAGTCACAAAGAATATATAATGACAAATAGAGGAGAATACGTGCTATAAACGAACTCCTCAGGTTTCAGCAGGGAGGAGGAACAGAGAAAGAGGGAAAGTGAGAATGAATCAGCATATGGTGAACAACCTCCCTGTCCCCGAGGATCCAATCCAAAGGGAGATAGAAAAACTAGATGAAGCAAACAGGAAACAAGAAGGAAGAGTACGAAACCTGSAATCAAGAGCAGCCCAGAATGTGAATTTATATTTTGTGTTTCAGGCTGTCATCCTGGCCTCCACTACAATGGCTTCAGCACCCAAATGCCATCAGTGGTGGATTCCATTCGTTGTCTCCCTTCTTGCTGCTGTTTTCAACTTCTTCAACTTCTACAGTGCCATGATCAAAGTTCTCAGGTTGAGAGAAGAGCTTGACCAAGATCTGGCAAATGTTGCATTCATCAAGTTGAACAGGATGACGATGGCTCAAGTCAATCAGGTGTTGCCTGGGACTGCTCTTAACCAACATGCAAATGAAACTGTTAGACCGAAGGCAAGCTCAGTTCAGAGATGGAAGCGCCGCCTGCTAGTTTTTGCCTCAATGGCTTTGTTTATTGGCTTCACTGCAGCTATCATGGCCGGTTGCTACACCACTCTTTGCCATTCAGATGATCGGAAGTGTGTCCAACTTTGCTGATGAGGGGGTTTGTATTTTATGAATCAGAAACTTTTAAGAAGCTAGCGTTTAAGATGATATAATTTCCTTATTGGCTAAGGTTGACTATCAACATAATCATTAGCAGCTACATTATACATATTTCTACTCATCTTGTAATTTCACGAGTCATACAAATGTCAATAAAATTTGTTGAAATTTTCTCTTATGTTGGAAATACAGGAATGGAAAAGAGAAAAAAATGGAACTTGTTTTTGTTGTTTTCTGGCTCCATTTTAGCCTAATCTATAACATCAGCTTTTCTATATAGTTCATGACGTAAAAATAGCAACTTTTTTCTTTGGTTCATCAGAGAACCTCCAACACGAGAAGTAAAGTTCAATTAGGCAGTACCAAATTCATCCAAACCCTTTGTTCTACGCAATAGGTAACACATCCATGGGCAGTTTGAAGAACAATCCAGTCTTGTATCCATTTAAAAACTTCTCTGTAATTTAAACGCCAAAAAGAAGAAAATACCAATAAACAAAAGGAAGAAAAGGAAACTGGGGAAAGTGTAACGTCATGACAAAAGAAACAAGATAACATTTTAGATTTTCCATAGTTCAAACAAGAGATCATAGCTTATTTTCAGGGAGAAAAATGAAGTGTACAGCTGATTACATATAGAACTTAGGAACTAATAACTCATATATATTAACTCAATAGAGACAGTCTTCTCATACTCTCTGGATTGCAGATTGTCGACCAAAAGGAGAGGGAAACAAAACTTGTATCCAATTGCATATTCCAATATCTAGTTGATTCTCCAACTCAATAGGTACATATACAGCAAAGGATGCAACTCGCAATTTAGACCATGTAGGAAAGAGCTGTAGGTAGATTGAGTTACCATGTCTTCCAGACAGCGAGTTCTGTCCTTTCTCAAGTAATAGCAAAATGAGAAGGTGAGAACYCAACAAGCAAACAACTACCCAGGTGTAGCTGCCTCAACCTCCCAAAGATATAAGAGTAGGATTTATAATTTCAATTTCATTTGCGTCGTCTATTTGWTACCAACTCTGGGTTGCCTTTCCTCATCATTGCTGCAAACTCGTCATAGTTAATTCTTCCATCCTGCAGAAAAACAACAGTATATATCATGCAAATTGAAGTGATTTGCTTCCATTTTTTTTCCCCCATTGAATCCTTTTCAGTTTTACCAAAAATAGAATTGGAGAAAAGATAAATATCAGTAGCGCTTCAGCACAAACATATCGCCAAAATAAATGTATTTTTGATCAACATATTGGTAACAGAGGCGTTCCAATAGGGGAAAACAATTGGAAATTTGGATCATCTCATGTTTCAAAAATATAAATGAAATGCAAAGCTGGTTTTACAGGGAAGAGGCATTTGCGTTTTTTATTCTTTCATTTTCCTTATCACTACTTGTTTCAACCACTTAGCATTGGAAGTTAGTATATATATCAGCATTTTGTTAGTATGATAGGAGGWCAAAGAACGCATACATTATCTGTGTCAACCTCTGCAATGATCTCCTTTATGGTTTTCTCATCACCCATATTATATTCTTTCAGGGCATGCTCCAATTCTTCCATTGTGATGTACCTAAAATCAGGTCAATGATTAGAAACAGCAGAAAGAGGAGAATAGAATGTATAAAAATTTGGAACAAGAGAACTTACCCACTCTTATCCTTGTCAAAATATTCAAAGGCTTTGTATAAGTGATCTTCTCTTTCCATTCGGTTCATGTGCATTGTAGCTGTTATGAACTCAATGTAATCAATTGTTCCATTTCCATCCACATCAGCCTTGAAAAGAAAAGCAATTTTGCATGTTAGTAAACCATGGAACAGGTAATGCAAGGACAAGGTATCAATGGGAGAATCACTATCAAGTCAATACGAGCAGGTATCATCTCCTTGGAGTAGTAAATATAAATTCTTATTGATTTATAGAATTCAATGTCTCATATTATCATAACTTCCAAATATTTTAAATGCATAAACTAGTATATTTAGTCACCAGGGCATGCCATTTCATACACATGCAACTTTCCATGCGAAGAGGCTAAGATGTTTTAGAATGCCCCAAATCTGGGTTCCTCACATTCAGGACAATACTTTTGAGATGAGGGTGTTCCCTGATTTCAGTTCAAATGGAAACCTATACCTCCAATTACTGTGCATGGAAGCTCACCAAATTAAATCAATTTATGATGTTAGTTTACATGTGCAGCTATCCAGCAGTCCAGCTGCATCAGGAAGAGTGGAAATTTGGTTCATAGTGCTACCACTGGATGAATAAATGGATCAGCTTGATTACCAAAATTGTGAGATAGGGCAAAATAGTTGGTTGGCATTTTGCAAAGGAGGTGATCCGCTAGAAAAATTGATCTAGAACCCATTGTTGCGTAAATTACAGAAGCTTCAAGTTCCAAATATAATATAGCAAAACTGAAAGTTACTGATATTACATYGAACCTTCTAGTTGGTCATCTCTTTCGAGCTTAAGATCCTAGAATCCTGACTATCCCGACTTATGTTGGTGTCAGGGTAGAGGTTGAACAAGGATAGCAATCTTGATATACTTCTATTGGTTTGAAATGCAAGTCGGGTTAGAATGTTCAAGTTGCTCAGAAAGAAAATAGAACTGAAGATGGAAAAAGAGGATGCTAGCAAAACCACAGAGAGAAATGGTGACATACTGCTTCCATGAGCTGCCTCACTTCTGACTCGGAGAGCTTTGTACCCAGTTTAGGAAGACCAGCTTTTAACTCTTCAAAAGTGATTGTCCCATTGTTATCTGTGTCCATGGACTTGAACATTTCCTTCAAGCCAATAATCTCTTCCTCGGAAAGATTCTCGGCAATGACCTAATTGGGAAAAGGAGATCAGACAAGCAAGAGAAAAAAACTTCATTACCAACAAGAAAATAGAAGAAATTTTCACCTTAAGAGCTACTTTCTTGAGCTTGTTCATTGCACGGAACTGCTTCATTCTAGTCAAGACAGCAATGTCAAGAGGCTTATCAGATGCATCACCATCTTCCCTCATCCATGGATGGTCTGTAATTATTTAATTCTTAGACTTGGAATCAAATTTAGCAGTATTCCAAACAGTTCACTATCAGGGGGGTGAAAAATGGTAAAGGACACAATTCCAAGGGAGTTATGTAAGCAAAGCGAAGAAAGATTAAACAGCATACAGCCTTGTCTCTATTATGATGGATTGTTACAGGGCCTCTAGCAAGAAAAAGATCAGCACTCTCAGGAAGTGATTCAACTACATATCAGAACTTACTGAGAGAGTATAAGCATTTCTAGCTTATATTAACGTTGAAGTTTTTTTTGTTATGTGGTGCTTGTCGGGAAAAAACTTTTTGAGGACCAAAAGGCAAATATCCTGATGAGATCCTTTCAGTATTCAACCAGTAGGCAAAAAGAAGTCTAAAGGGATTCTCTCTCACACTCAGGARGGTCGGGAAGGAGCAGTATGTTCTTCTTTCTCCAACTGAAGGAATAATCAAGGAAAAAGAAAATTAATATAAATCTGAAGTTCCTCCACTGGTGAAAATTACATGAAACCTATATACCAACTTTCTAACAAGTAYGTAAACTACACGAAACCTTAGACRACCATGCAAAGAAAAAACAACTAATAGTATTTGTGATCACAACTTAACAGTATACCTAAGTAACATTTAAATATCTGTTCAAGAAACATTATTTTTTTTTTTTTTTTCATGCTTGATAATTCTTATATGCAGAAGACCAGCATTTAGACACTGTGCATGTATTCTGTATTATATGCTCAGTGTGAATAAGATTCAATTGAAAAGCTGAACAACAGAAGTAAGGAAATAATCTATCTATCGATCAATTCTGGTTCTGGTTAGATGAGCACTGAATGAAATCGAATATCTTGGAAATATTCTAACTGAAAATTACTTAGAACTTCAGCTGCAGAAAGTCTTTCTTTAGGATCTGCCCGTAGCATCTTCTTCACAAGATCTTTGGCACTAGTAGATATGGATGGCCATGGGTCAGATGAAAAATCAAGATGTCCCCGCAAAATAGCATCAAAAATACCCTGCTCATTCTCTGCAAATAGAAGAACCAGAAAGGTTAGAGGACACTCTAAAGCAATAGCTGGAAAGTAATATTGTCGGTAGCCATTGGTCAGACCCTAGTATATCGAATTATGAATGGACTACAGAGGGCTACACGCTATTTGGGAATAGAATGATAAAGGAGCAAGTAACTATATACCATCTCCCAGTGCATGACCTAAATGGTATAAATTYTGAAAAATTAGTAGCATTAATGACCATTTAGCTGTGTTTCAGGTCATAACCAACAAAATGGCTGAATCAACTAGTCAATGAAATACAYATAGAACAAAAGCTTCAGCTAATAATATCTGCAAATAACGGCATGTTCAAGAGGCTCAGAAAACAAAATAAACAAAATATGTAGGGAAAGGCAAGCACAAGGAAGGGAGTACCCCGGGTCATTATCTAGTCGTCGGAAAAGCCATTTACCTCCCCAAAATGGTGGGACACCACTTAGTAAAATATAGAGTATTACTCCAGCACTCCAAATATCAGCCTCAGCGCCATAATTTCTATGCAATACTTCAGGAGCCACGTAATATGCACTTCCAACAAGGTCTCTGAATGTATCCCCTGCACCACATAGCATCTATGAGTATAAGAAAAGATAGAACCTAAGAATATAAAAAATCTAAATCTTTATGGTACTTGGATTGGAAAAAAACAATCCCAAAACATTAATGCCATGATCAGATATTGACGTCCAAAGCCACAATGGCAACTCGGTTATTTGGAAAAGATTTGACCATATAATTTTGTTACTTGAGCATATTTGAACTCTAGGAAGCATTTACAGACACTCTATTCAAATATATCAAATTTTATTTACGTTCTAGAACTCATATCACAAGAAAATCTCAACTGCTTGAAGAAAATACATTTGCAAAGACCATTACATTATACTCTGAGATCATAACCATAATATTGTCAAAACCTAGCACTGGAAGGACACTAGCAATATCTCAAAGCTAAACTAATGAGCCTTTAATTGCAAATCATGCAATTATTTGTGAGGATCAAAACATTAAAMGGCTATTAACATGTTCCTCTTCCTTTTATTATAATAGGAGTTGTTGAAACAAACACTTCCATGTCGAAGTGCCTGTATCTCCACAAAATTTTGAGGTTACAATAGACATTATTAAAACCAGTTGCATTAGTGCAATTAGGCCTCTAGTACACATCACTTGTAATGTACATGCAGCCATTCAACTTCAGCTCGGACAAAGGTTATAACCCCGAGAGTATCCAAAAACTATAGAATGTTCAAGTAACCAACGGTAACTCCTCCATAGGAAGTTAGTAAACATGTATCATCTGTAAAAGAAAATAAAAATAACACYAGCAAACTTAGTTTGACATCTAAACAGACAAGAAAAAGCAGAAGGATTCAAGCTTTGCAATTTTATATGCAAATAATTTGAGAAATTGCATTTCCATTATACAACAGTAACTCAATGTTAGTGCATATATACATAAAATTTAAATATTTGATATTTATCGATTTGTCGAGGTATTACCTGGTTTAAAGAAGGCAGACARCCCAAAATCAGTAGTCTTTAAAGGTGAATCTTCATCATTGCTCAAGAACAAGAAATTTTCAGGCTTCAAGTCCCTATGCATAACTCCCATAGAATGACAGTAATGCACCACCGTGACCATCTGCCGGCACAGCACCGCCGCAGCACGCTCGGAATAATGCCCCTTGGCAATAATTCGATCAAACAGCTCGCCGCCGGCACACAATTCCATTACTAAGTTAACACTATGGCGATCCTCAAAGGCTCCTTTCAGTTCCACGATATTCCTGTGGCCAGTGAGGTGATGCATGATCTGGACCTCACGGCGGACATCTTCCACATCGTCCTTGTTCAAGAGCTTCCGTTTGGCAATTGACTTACAAGCAAAGAGCTCCCCCGTGGCCTTATGCGTAACGAGGTACGTGACACCAAATTGCCCGCGGCCAAGCTCCCGGCCGAAAATGTAGATTTGATGCACGTCCTCCATTGGCCGGCCAAGGACTCGACCGGGGCCGGAGAGTGGGCGAGGCGGAGGTGGTTGGTCGCGGGGAAGGACCTTGACGCCATTAGCTGGCCGCTGTTGTGGTGGTGGTGCTGATGCTGATGTGGTGGTTGTGGATTGGTTAGAAGGCAAGCCGCTGCAGTTACCCATCTTTTCTCTCTCTATCGGTGTCTCCCTTTATGACTTCAAAGTCAAACTGTTACGGACACAGAGAATCTAC
>MEJB01000002.1:5723952-5789662 GCA_001752375.1 Rhazya stricta | reverse complement strand
GAATTAGTTTATTTAGATATATATTTTTAATATAATTTTATTATATAATGTACAAGAAAAAATTAAAGCATTTATATCGTATAAAATATAAAAAGTGTTACGCATTGTAATCATTTATCATCAAGGTAAACAAGAGTTGACCATATTAGCATTAGTAAGACAGTTTTCTTTTGTAATTAAAACCGTTGAAGTTTAAGCCCTGGTTGCGAGGTATAAGAGAAAAATTAGTTGAATTTAGAGGAATGACCCGGCTAACAATCAAATCTACCTTAAATTAGGTCCTCTGTACTCGTTGTCAACTTAGAGTAAGAATTTATAAAACTCCAATGTTGAAGTACGTAATATTAATTATTGTATTCATAACACTTAAAAAAGCACAAGTTTAAATTTCATTAATTGCTCATTTCAAAGTTTTTTAAATACCTAATTTATTAATTTGCGCGGTGTTCAATATAAATTCGCGTAAGATTTAAAAAATTGAATAAATAGCTAAGTTACACAACTTTTTAAATTTGTATATGATTTTCTCGCATCTCCTCAGCCTAAATAATTAGCAGGTAGCCCTAAGCTTATCAAATTTTAATTCTTCTTTTATTTTAAGAATTACTCTAAAAATTTATGTTAAAAGATAATAAAGATCATATAAAGTTTATTGAGAAAAATTTTCAATGTAAGTAGTAAAATTTGGTGCAATCGTACATTAATATGAATCACTAATATAATTTTAATTTTAGTATCCCTCCGCTCTATGTAATATTATATTACAACAATTTCAGGGAAAAAAATGCGTTTGCCGGGAGTCGAACCCGGGTCTATTGCTTGGAAGGCAATTATCCTAACCGTTGGACTACAAACGCAAGACGCARAAGATTTTCCCTCATTATTAATGTCAATGTAATTCAAACGTAGATTAATTAGAAGGTTAATTTAAAATTTACTTATATTCTCGCTCTTACTCTTACTAGAAATTGCTCATATTAAAATTTTACTCTCCTTAATTGTTTAGAATGCAAAAGGGTCTTAACTTCGAACTAGTCAAATTTAAACGGTATTATCCCAGAGATGTGCAAGGAGGATGATTTTCTTTTAGAAGGAGAGAGAAGTAAGAAGAGAGAAAAAAGGGTTTAAAAGGACTTTAATAACTAAATTATTCAGTGTATATATAAAAAAATAAATAGATATAATCTTACTTAAACATACGAGATAACATGAATTATTTTATATATTAACCTACTATCTACATATCCAAGTTGGCAACGCTACTTTTATACACTACAATCGTAGAACAAGATCATCCCATGATATTGATAATGCTGACGAAGGAGAAGAAGAAGCTAAAAATGGTATATATATGAACAACAAAATGTATAAATTCTCCAACATGACTGTGGCAATCAACCCTCATAAGGAAGTGGTCCGCCACAAGTCSTTGTATTTCCATGTCTGCTTTTGTATGGTTGGTTGCCTTTCTTACCAGTTCACTGACTAGACAATTTCCAGAATCTTATTCCCTCGTATAAATGARAATAGTCATGCCTGCATATACTCCACATATTTAAGGATTGTTTAATTAAAATATTGCAGTTAACTTGTGATTACTTGCTAAATTTGTTTTATACGATTAATTAGGAAAGGAGATATCGAACTTAGCACCTATCATCAAGAGCTGATGTTTATAACTATTTGAATTATTGTATTAGTGCATTAAGTACACCTATATATACATATCTGTTCAAGAACACTTGTACAAGAATACTAAATACTTTGTTGGTTTAAGTTCATTTAGGTTGTTTTCCAGCTGAATGGCTATTCTAGAGTAACAAAGTTCACAGGTAATGATATTCTAGATGCAGTTGCTTTCTGGGGAAGGGCACAAGAAGAACCTTCTAATCAGTCAATTACCTGAGGCTTCCACCCTTTGGGGGGGGGGGGGGTTGTTCCTTTATGCACAAAATCAGAAAGTAAGAGCATAGTARTGTTTATATTCAGGGAAGCAAGAGACTATACTGTGATGCTTAATTAATAACAAGCTGTTAGGCAGATGGATGAGATAGAAGTGGAAGCCATTAGAATTTATTCTAGTAGGACGGAAWAAATCATTCTGTAGTGTGAAGAAACAGCTATAGAAATCAAATTATGCCTTGATAAAAGATGAAAAGAAAGATTTTATTTTGATCCGTAATTGACTATATATGATCAGTCAAAAGCATATGTCCTCTATATCTTGTGCATGAACTTCTGAATCAGAACCTCTTTATCCTCATGAGAATCATATAGACAATATCAGTAGCTTTTAATCAAATTGTGATTTCTAYCTGCATTATTTAGGTGGCTGTTGGAGAATTGGACATTACTTTAACACTGCAACCGGTATACATATATTATATTTAACAGGTTGCTTCCAAAGGCGCATGCAGATTGTACCTTGCTATTCTGTAAGAACATCCATAGAAAGTACCTTTGAAGTTTTGAATTGTAAAGAAAGGGAAAACAAAATATGCTTAGATCATCCGGTTGAGGAATGAAGATAGGAAAGAGGGAATGTTGGAGGAAGAGACATATTCCCCAGTGTGATCAACTACTTGTGCAGGTAACCAAACATACTTAGGGGCCTCTATCACTCTTACGCCAGGGTAATATTCGCACCTGAGGAAACATATGAAACGTCTATATGCTTGTTCCTGATATTCTTCAACCACAGACAATGAAATCCTGAAATGAAAAATGAAAAGAAACAATTTAAGCCCGATATTAATSCTACACAGATGCATCATCATCAAATGTTGTTCTTGGTCAAATTGTCGGTCATTGTTGGCTCTAAATAGTTTGTATGAACTGATCATGTTTGCATTTCTTGTTTAATCGTCCATTGATCGAAGGCTTTCGAGATATTTTTAGGAAGTTAACATGGCGACTGAGAGCTGCATAGTCTCAAGAGGCTCACACCTGCAAGATTCTAATTCTCTATCCATGAACATTATTGATGTTAAGCATCTTTTATCCAAGCTCTTAACTACATCTTTCCTTCTATTATTGCAGTATTAATTCTTTTTTTTTCTTCTATATATGTTATATCCAAATTAGACATTCTTTCCCCTCCTACTTGCATCAATCACTAATCAGTGAAACCACTTTTCTTTAAATCACGAGTTTCTGCTATGCTCTTAGTCATTCCATCCAAGAACTCGTATCTCATTCTCAAGCAAAAACCAACTTGTTGAAAACTATTATCAAGAGGGTTCATTTTGATTTATAACAAGTACAGAAGCATATTGTGCTCTTCTCTTATACTTCATTATTTCTTCTTAACCTCATTTTTGAGCTACGGARAATTCAAAGGACAACAAGGCACAAGATATATATCTTCTGTGGAGAATGAATGGGAAAAAGGGTAGTTTTGAGATCAATATCCCTCCCATTAGCAAAGTTACATTGCCAGAAGTTGAAAAGAAACCTGGAAGTGCAAGCTTCTGGGTCAAAGGATGGATTTTGGATGTCTGGAAATTTTGCAAAGAAGATAAAAACAGAGTACTATTCTCGTTGAAAGTTGGCTTGGCTGTTCTTCTTGTTTCACTTCTGATACTATTCCAGGCACCATATCAAGTGTTTGGCACCAACATTATCTGGTCCATCCTCACTGTAGCCATCATGTTTGAATATACTGTTGGTAGGTTATCATGCACACTTTCATAAACAACATGGAACAAGCATACATTATCTTTAACTGAACAAAATATTTGCATGTGAAGAATTCCCTAATCAAGAAATTGTTTACAAATTTTATTGGACTAATTGTGTATTTCTAAAAGGTGCCACATTTAACCGAGGATTCAATAGAGCACTTGGAAGCTTGCTTGCGGGAGTCTTAGCCATTTCCATTGCTCAATTAGCCTTACAATCTGGGCGAGTTGCTGAACCTATAATAATCGGTATTAGCATCTTCCTGATTGGTACGCCACCCAACCCAACCCATGGAATCGGACTTGGAAAACGAAAATAAATATGTAAAATTACATGATAACAGTTTGTATAACCTTTTGCATGCAGGAGCTATTACATCTTTCATGAAGCAATGGCCATCCCTTGTGCCATATGAGTATGGTTTCCGCGTTATACTGTTCACCTACTGTTTGATAATTGTTTCCGGATATCGAATGGGGAACCCAATAAAAACTTCCATCGATCGCCTGTATTCAATCGCCATTGGAGGAATTGTAGCAGTTCTAGTAAATGTGCTAGTTTTTCCTATGTGGGCTGGGGAACAATTACATCAGGAACTTGTAAACAACTTTAATGYAGTAGCGGACTCACTTGAAGGTAATCACATGCAACTGAAGTGAACAGCTTTACCCATAAAGATACTTATAGAGAATAGTGAACTTTTAAAAGCTTCCGCCAAATTATTTTTCACCCGTTTTCCAGAATGTGTTAAGAAGTATCTTGAAGATGACGGATCGAATCACCAGGAGTTCTCTACTACTGTGATCGATGAATTTCCAGATGAACCAGCATACAAGAAATGTAGATCAACTTTGAGTTCTTCTGCAAAACTGGAAAATCTGGTACTCTCAGCTTGTTTCCTTTAGTTCTCATTGCTTTTCACGTAATTCTTCAGAACGATATATCATTAAGGACTATATCTTTTAATGTTGGTCCGATTCTAGGCTACTGCAGCTAAATGGGAACCACCACATGGGAGGTTCTACCTCTTCTTTTATCCCTGGTCAGAATATGTTAAGGTTAATGCAGTTTTGAGATACTGTGCATATGAGGTTATGGCACTCCATGGCGTCCTTCACTCAGAAATTCAGGTTTTTACTCCTCTAGTATTCTTCTGTCTTGTTGAACTCCCTGCATCATTGGCACCCATTTTCTGCTTTAGTAGAACTCATATACTTACGCAGACAGACTTGGAATATACAAAAAGTTAAGTAGTTGCATTAACTAGCCAAAAAAACTTATTGTCCTGTGCATTGAAGAAATTCTGGATATCATAAAATAGGAAAACGGAGAACAAAAAGCTTCAAAAACTTGTGATTTCCAATGATACCTTCTTTATTCTCAATGGTGAGGTCTAGTTCAACGCGGTTGCAACACTGATTATCTAGTTCTAAAGATAGAAACGTAAAACGTTAATCAATAAGCAACTTYCTGATTATTCTGCGGATAAAGCATCTAAAGAAATGCCATGCTTCTGCCTTCCATATATAAAATATATAGATTCCTATTACAGATTCTTGAATATATTCCCATGGGAAAGGGAAAAGGAGAAGATAAAGCTTACGATCTGCAATCTGCATGCATTATACGGCAAAAGCCAGTTAACATGATAATCAAGTAATGTTGCAGAAACTCATGACATGGTTCTCCCTCGATTACTCCAAAAACTGATCCCGCTATATACGATCTTTTTTGCTCAACGATGAAACTCAAAGGCAGGGACAAGTTATTTCAGCTTGGATATGCAAATAGCTTAATAGAATTAATCCCCTAAGATATGTTTTCGGGTTTATATTTTCTCTGGTTGAAGAGTTACAAGTAGAACATTCAAATGAATTGGTACTTTTATCTGCAACAATGAGCAGAGACAAAATCCAATGAATTCGACACCAGAGTGTGCCAGAATTAGCAAAGTAGCTATAGCTTCTACAATTACTTCAAATATTTTTTTTGTATAGCAGAAACAGAAATGAAAATAGGTATCTGAAAGAGCKTGCACTCAAAGAAGATTGTAAAAAGGAGAAAAGCAAAAGAATTATGTTTTATTTAGACCTTTATATATGTGCTTGTGAATCTCAGGCACAGGCATTTTTGGTGCATGATGTATACAGTTGCTTCTTGTGTTGTTCAGGCCCCATATAATCTGAGAATCGCATTTCACAAGGAGATCAAAGATGCCACAACTGAGGCAGCTGAGCTAGTTCGATGTYTGGGGAAAGATATAAGTAACATGAAGAGAAGCCTCAAAAGTACTCCTCTACTGAAGAAGGTTCATACTTTAACCGAACGCCTTCAACGTGCAGTAGATATGCATTCATATCTCCTTACATCAACTTTTGAACAGCCTGAGAACTCAATTAAGCAACTTTCTTCAAAGCTCTCCCTCACTTCATCATCTACTTTAGATGACTCCTTGAAACAGATGGTTGAGCTTGACAACAAATTTCCTGATGAGCATAGCTCAAACCCACCATCCCAGCCTTCAGAAAGTGTTCCTCCAACACAACCCCAGCACGAGATGTCGAGGAAACAGTCAAGACGACAATATTCTTGGCCATCTAGAGAAGTGGATGCTTTCGAAGAGGTTGTAGACTTTGTTCCAAGAATGAAGGCACTGGAAAGCACTGCTGCACTTTCGCTTGCTACTTTCGCCTCATTGCTTATTGAGTTCGTTGCTCGACTCGATCACCTGGTTGCGGCAGTTGATGACCTCTCCAGATTGGCAAAATTCAAGCTTGAGGCTTTGTGAAGGGTGAAATTACATTTGGTGCATAAGAGATACTAAAGGAAAGGGAAAAAAATTGTTTAAAGGCGATTCTAGAAATTGTTGTCGGCAGATACAAATGAGTAACAACTAAGCGATAAAACTCTTGAAAATGAGTTCTTTCTTTCTGGGAACATCTTTGTTTCCAATATTCTGAGAGTGACATCGATGCAAGGCATAGGATACTGGAAGATATGAGTTATATCATCCAATATTCGTAGCCTGGGATACAGTTTTGCAATAATGTATATGGTAAATGACACAGACATATTCAGAATTCACAAAAGCAATATGGTTCTTATTCTACTGCAGAAATCGAGTTAATCATCATTCAGTTGAGAAGGTACGCAAATTCTTCTCATAGAATTTCATATTCAGAACATCAGTTCCASTGGTACTTGAAATTGTTGGTAATTTCACTGTTATATCCCAAATACATGCTACAAAACTAGAATAAACAACAGAGCCTCATCCGGACCCCAATCCTATGATCAGACTTTGCAATTTGAACATTTTTCTCCACAGTGATACTTTCACCATGGCGAATTAAGAAACTATCCTCTGCCTATTCCAGATGAAAAGAAACAATTCTGACTGTGCAACAGAATAGTGCAGCAAAGCGAACAACATCTTCAATTGACAAGAAAGATCTCTTTAAGAATGAGTCATGTAAAGCACATCAATTCAGATGGTTGTAAAGTGATTGCGGAAACATAAAAGCAGATGACTCAGATTTAGCCGAAAGCACTGATCACCATGAGAATGAGCTACGTTGAAGGCCARAAATGTCAAGAAATAGATGGAATATACTCATTTTGCCTATAAAGCTAACCAAACTAATAAATCACGCTGCAGCAACTGCTGTTGGAGCTTGAACTGTTCCGAATAAACTGAAGCAGAAACCAAATTTCTTACATGGGCTTGTAAAATGGTATTTCTTAGAGGTCTAATTAGCTGCTAGCTATCATTTGAAGGATGSCTCGGTCAGAACAAGAACTAAACTTGTGTCAGATAGAATAATTACGAGGAAGGTTAGCCAATGCATACTCGTAATCTCTCCCCCCTCTAAACAATCTAAACCAGAGGCCCTCATGGTTTTTGTCGGTAGAATTTGCAGAAATCGGGCTCTTATGAACTTTTTTTCTCCTTTTTCCTCTCTTCCTTTTTGGCTATATCAAGTTATACACTCTTCAGTGCATGCATACAGTTTAAAGAGCGTAAATCTTGTCCGTTTTCCTTTTCAACTTGTTGAAGGTCAAATTTACCATTTACCAACTATTGTCGACCAGTGTTTACGTGGTCATGTGAAATTTTCAACCCAYCTTTTTTATTTCGATGGGAAAAAAAAGAACTGTCACTTTTCCAGTCAACTGGTGTAGCTGAAGCCATCCTTCTGCACCATATTGAGCATGTTTCCACGGACGGCTGCAGCTCAGCGGGGATTAATATGATATTGGGTTCAGGATCAATACAAACTTGACAGTAAACAGAAGGTGATCGTCCATTTGGACCCCTCAGAAGACGAGGTCGAACTCTACAGGTCAACACCCTTTGCAGTTTCATAGGGGCCAAACGTTCCCCGAGCGAGTCATAATTTAGCTACAGGGAAACCGCAACCTGTGGGAAAAGGAGATGCAGTTCGGCTGCTTCTTGATGATTTCCTCTCTGACGTACTCACATTTAGRTTTGTTTCTGCGACATKTCTACAATTCCTACGTTTGAGATAGTTGAGGGAATCTCGTTTTGGATCTGAACAAGATTTAAGGGCAACACATCAGGAAAAGAAGAAGAAAGTTTGTCGATGCTAAGATTGTCCAGGTTTCTTCATAGAATCGTAGTACCAATGTCATGCTTGTCGGTAACTGAAGAATGAAATTTCAAGAACCAGTCCGATCTTAACTGTGCTTTATGGTGATTAGGGGAACAGGGAAGCTTAAAACTACACCCGAAGTGAGTAACTTCACTTCTGAAGAGATTCCTGGTAGGTCTCTTCTCTTTGTACTCTGCTTAAGAACTCCTCACAAAGATCGCCAACATCAATAACATGGCGGCCCGAGAATGCTCCTCTTTTTTTCTAATTTTATTATTAAACCCCTTCAGTAAGATATTATAGTTGCATTTTTTGTTATTCTGCAGCATAGTTTCATCCTATTTTTGGCTTACCAATAGCCCACCCAGAGGCTGGAAGAGCAAGTTAACATTGGATCATATGTTCATCTTCAATTACCTTCGTTGGAAGCAATTCCCCCAATAAGGAATTGTGCATCATTGAATGAATACAATATCTTCAGTTCTCAAATTTAACAGGATTGAAATAAGAATTGAACCCCTTTATGTTAACTGCATTTGAAAAAGAAAATAACTGTCACCATGACGGCAAACTGTATGTGAAAAGGAGCACTTTTCTAGAAGCAACAAAATAGGAGGGAAGAACTCCAATGGTACAATACAATATCTAATTTTATTGAATCCACAAATTGCATATTCACACGAACCAGGATCCAAGATGTACGTACTATTTACATAGGACACACAAGAACCCCAACTCAAATGGCTAATTCAGAGTCCGATGAGCTTTCCCCTTATTGCCATGCTAACAGTAACTGGCTCAAAGTTCAGTTCAAACAAATTAAGAACAGTTGCACAAAATCAAACCACAAAACAAATGCGGAAAGCAAAGGAATAGCAAACAAGCAGAGGAGCATGGCTGATGATCAAGACCAACTACTGACCAAAGCTACTAATAAATCATCTTACATCCAGTTATCCTGGATCCATGGTTTCGCGGGTGCCTGCTGGTATGGATTAACATTATCCCTGGTGCTGCTCACACTGATAGCAGGACGGCCAGATAGTATCGCTAACAAACTTCCACCATGCACCCTTCCTTCTGGAATTATGGCGGCATGTGATGTTGTGTTGGTCATACCTGTTTGGTGGGAACCCATATATTTCCAACCAGAACCACCAGAGCAAGAAATGACAGTGCTATTCAGTTTCATTACATCAACATTCATGTCATCGGCAGTTATGACCTGTTTCATCTTCTCAGGCTTGGAGGGTTTTGCATCCTGGACAATGACTCCTAACGAGGCACCCCCATGAACCCGTTTGTCCTGCACCAGAGCACCATGAGATGCGCACAACTGAGTTTTTCCCCGAGCAAATGAGTTACAAGCTTCATCGCCTTCTCCCAATTCTGAACCAGGCTGACCCCAAGAGCATCTTTTCCCACCACCATGTGCCTTGCAGAAATCGGTGCTGCCTTGAGCACTTTTTCCGCACCCATCAAATTTGCATCTCTTACCCCCACCATGCCGTACGCAGAAATCAGTCCTTCCCCTAGCACTCTTAGTGCACTCTGGCACTGCACACCTCTTACCACCACCATGTGCTACACAGAAGAGGGTCCCACCATGCACACTTTTTGGACAARCTCCACCTCCTTGGAAGGAACACCTTTTCCCTCCCCCATGACCCTTGCAGAAAGGTGTGCTCCCTTCGGCTCCTTTGGTGCATCCCTCAAATGTGCATCGTTTACCACCACCATGTGCCTTGCAGAACATGGTGCTTCCCTGAGCCCCTTTTGTACACTCAGGGTATTGACATCGGCGTCCACCGCCATGTGAAATACAGAGACCAGAGAGGCCTTCCGCACTCTTTGTGCAGTTTTCTTTCTGGCATCTTTTCCCTCCACCATGACGAATGCACAATCCAGATTTCCCTCTGGCTGCACGGGAGCAGCCATCGTGACTACAGCGCCGACCACCACCATGAGCAATACAGAAATCGGTACGTCCTTCTGCACTCTTGGTACACCCAAGGAATTCACATCTGCGACCGCCACCATGAGCCTTGCAGAACGCAGTTCGACCCTCAGCTCCTTTGTGGCAACCAGGTCTCTGACACCGGCGACCCCCTCCATGGGCGATGCAAAGGCCAGAAGCACCTCTTGCTCCTTTTACACATCCCTTGTACTGACACTGTTTACTGCTACTACGCTGCTGTTGAATTTGAGTTATCCCGGAAGTACAGGTGACTGAGCTCCTTGGTGTCGTTACTATGCTTGTGGAAAGCTCTGGAGAGGTTGCAGCTGGCTTTATTTCTCTTACAGCCTTATCCAGAAAATAACTAGTCTCAGTTCTCTCARAAGTCTTCAGTGAATCCAATACATTCCCAGTCTTCCAGTGTGATGACATTGATCTTTCATCATTGTGAAGAGGCCCACCAATAGCCAGTGGATTCTTGATAACATTTTGTGGACAGGTGCAGCTGAGATGGGCAGTAGTGATATCTGATTCAGTAGTCCCACTGGAGAGACTTAATTCCAGATCAAGCTTTGGCCCCATATCAACTGCCTTAGAACAAGGACTAGCAGATTTCTTTGGACTCGGTGTCTTCTCATTGCTGAGATGGAGAGTGAAGTCCAATTCTAGATCCATTGCAGACGACTCCTCAATTTCTTTGGCTGAAGAAATTGAGGTGCATGCAGTTGCTGAACTCCCCTTGCTGTCTGAGGAGCTGGATGAATGGCCTAGGCGGAGACACAATGAAGAGTCAAGTTGCTCACCTGCAGAACCATCTATCAAGCTCCACTTCCGCTTAATTCCCTTGGAAGCAGAGATGAAATGGTTTGATGAAATATTACTATCAAGACATAAATTGGTATCTGCACAATAACAACGACCTGCTACAGCTCCTCCATTTTCAAAGCAATTGCCCAGACTCTTCAATGCATTTGAAGCAGGGTTACCAGCATAACCCAAATTGTGGAATCTGGGMTCCATGTCCTCACTGCTAAGTTACAACACTCTTATTATGTATGAATATCTTATAAGTAAAGAACAGTCTGCCTGACTTCCGGGTCAATAAAAGTTAGTGACAAAACTAGGGTTAGATGTCTCGAAATGAGTACATCCCACCCCCGCTGACAAATCCAGAAGTATCACGACGATCCATTTTTTTATAACGTTGTATAATATTCAACTAATTAGCAGTAATAACAGGTGAAAATTATAGATGAACTGGAATTCTTCAGGTCCSCAGAAAAAATAATCATCCTGTTGAAAATAAAATAGATAATTAATAATATGATATGTGTGGTGCTGATGAAAAAGCAAGAGATTGATGGACAAATGCAGGATATCAGTAAGAAATTATCTATYTACAACATAAAGGGGCAGCAAATTGCAAATAACATTTATTGCTGAATATGTGGGCCAAATAGTTTGTTGACATAAAAATATAAAGCTGAAGCATGACATTCAGGCCGTCAAGAGCATTAGAAATAAGTGATAAGATCATTAGCAGTAACAAGTTGGAAAACACTGAAATTTGTATAGGTCTTATCAAGGTACCAGGACGGGTGTCTTCCCTCCATCTAGGTGTAAAATAGCTGAGCAAAGCATAACTACCAAAATAGATGGAGGCRAAAGATRRATTTGCCATAAAGCTTGAAGTTTTCACAACAGTTCTCGGTTATGTTCAAAAAAACTCCTCTACTCGCTGTAGTTACCAAACTATTTCAAATGTTAAAAAMTAAAAAATCGGGGACGCGTAGATTTCRCAAAAATAACTACTTTTACATATAGTGATAGTAACAAAAAAGAGGGGACAAATCCTTTCCAGGGAACCTATTAAAAGACCCAATCCATAACGATCCTCTTCTCCAGAGGAAAGTAAAAGAAAGCAAAGCAGAGCGTCCAAATTATAAAGATAAATGAACTGGGCTGCACTTTTGGACTGGGTAAAAGTCTGGAAAGATTATCATACTAGACCAATAAATGAGTAATACAGAAGAACAGTAATTTTCATGTATTCTAACTGAAAGCAAAAGTCCAACAACTGAACAGTAATTTTCATGTATTCTAACTGAAAGCAAAAGTCTAACAACTGAATTCTGATGAAGGAAACTTATGTGGACAATTTCATCTTATCCTAATAAGAGCATAAGAAGATTTATAGAAAAGAAAGAGTTGAGACTCAACTTTAGATCTCAAAGGCCAAGTGTTACCATTCCAGTTTTGCTCAAAAAAGAAATTTTCTACATGCAAAAAACAGGAAGCAGTTCAATTTCACACTTGGATTCCCTTGCACCTCAGGACTGAAGTTACTGAAATCGAAGTTCACTAATTTGAACCAAACAGAACAAGAAGCCCAGAAACAAACGCGATATTTAGGCGGGGAAAGATAGTGAAATGAAACATCTACATCTTGCATGCAAACAAACCTAACGGGACAATAGATAGAAACTAGGAATCAAGATATCAATCAAAGCAGGAATTGCCGAATTAAAGACTAATAAACTGAGAAATTATGTCTATCCAGCTAAAAATCAAAAGATAGAGCTCAAACTTGGACAGGACAAATAGGCAAATCCATCGATGCCACAACTTTACAACTCAATAACAAAGATTCAGTTCAAATTACAAAACTTTGTCCGGAAGAAAGCCTAAAACGTGAATATATGCATCACAAATGAGCCAAACTTCTGTCTGGAAAATCATAAAGAGCAGAAAATCCCAAAATTGAAGAAAAAATAAAATACATCAACTGCTAATTTACCTCTGATTTGCTGAAAATTCATCCAAAGCCTCAAAGAGAGCGTTAGGGTTTGTCAGTGCCGGCAAAGAGCAACAGAGACGGAGAGAAAGATATGTGCTATATATATATAGATAGATACAGATACACACGCATGGGGAGAAAGTGGGGAGAGAGTTAATAGAGAGAAAAGGAGTGCGCTTATGTGTGTCGGGAAATTGACGGGTGGAAACGGGAAAAAAAAAATTAACAGAAAATGACAAAGGCGGCGCAAGTTAATCGGCGCTTCGCATCAGGGTCTAAAATGTCTATCTATCTATACTATTAATGAATCAGGCAGATCTTTCCAATTTTTTATTTTACTATTTCGTTCTTCATTTAGTTTTTAAATATGCATATACATAGTCATTTAGATTTTCTACTGAGATAATAGCAAAATAATTTAATTTAAATATTTAATCCTTGCAGGATATTAGCTTAAATGTTCAAATATACGTCCAAATACATGATAAATCATCATTGTCTGAAAAATAATTCTGGTAAATGTAATGTATTTAGTTTCTTTATGTAATGATTCTTTTATGAATTTTTTTCAATAAAGTCTCTAGTATATTTTAGAATTTTATTTTTCTAAATTTGTTTTCTCTACCTTCTCTCTTATATATTAATTAGACTTATCAATATTTCTTTAATTTAATTTCATATATCATTAAAAATCTCGACGGTTAAAAATAACTTTWTAAGTTAAAATTTATTTAAAAATTAATAATTTTTTACCATTTTTCACGAAGAACGAGAATTTGTGCATCAAAACATGCAATAGCTATATAAACACATGAAATAGTCTTGACTTCAATATGTATTTTTTAAAATATACATCCATGAAATAAAAAATAAAAAAATTCTTAGTTAATTAGGATTTGAATGTACATATTTAACACAATAACCATTGAAATTACCAAATATTCGATTTGACATACTTAAAACAATTAATGATAATTACGTATTTAACACAATAATCATTGAAATTACCAAATATTTAATTCGAGATAATTAAAACAAAGTAATGATTATTGGCCTTTTTAATTTTTGTTATGTTTCCTTTTCTGGTTGGGGTTGAGCACCATGGATGGTAGAGTGTAGCCCACATGGTTTTATTCAAATCCCAGCCTAGATCGAGCTGGGCCCTTCAAGGTGAACACTAACATTAATTTGAGATCGGTCAGAACGGCCTTACGGCGGTCGGTGGTTGTTGCTTGGGCAACCGGAAAGGTGAAGGGAACGGTGACTTTAGTAATTTGCAATTTGCAATTGTTGTTGGCGTGGCGATACGACATCCGCTAGCTGGGCCGCCAACACAGTCTGCGGCGTAGGGTGTTGAATTTGATGCAGACTCATACAAGCACTCCGACAAGTCGACCTTACATAGATTAGACGGCTTTCCCCTTCATTTACTTAAAAAAGTACAAAATAGTAATTAAGAAATGAGATAATGGATCATGGATCATGTCATGGATGGCCTTGTCTCCATTAATTGCTAGTCGGCAGCGGCTCGTCACCGTTCGTGGTGCCTAGGCTTCTGGACCCCAGACCGTGTGCTTTCATGATAACGACGACATAATGACGACTTGGTCCTCCCTTCACGCCCTCCCGTTTTCCTTTTTCTTTTATTTGAGTTATTTTAATTCTAAAAATTTAATAGAAATCCTAAATATAATAATTCTTTTTGCATAATTTTATAAGAGAAAAATAAAATTTATTGAACAATTGTCGCTTAGAAATCGTGGTTAATAATTTTCGAATTGAAATTGTAGTCAACGAAAATTTGAATGTGATTCACCTTTTGGAGAAATTGGGAAACGGCGTTTCCTTCTTACTCTGTCTGTCCCCCCCTTAAAAGCAAGGCCGATGTTAGATAAAAATTAGGGAGGAGAATTAAAAGATAAGAGAATTACTTGGATTTTAATTTTTCTGCACCATAAAATGAAAGGARAAGAATTGTAGTTTACTCTTAACTTGATTATGTACGTAATTTAATTTTATTTTAAAATCTCTTTTTGAATAAAAATTGTAGAACATTTTGATCAGAAATAGCGATGAAAAAAAATATTGAAATTGACAATAACTGTATAAGTATAATATCGATTCTTAGATGATCAATCAGGTAATAATGATTTTTGGAATCGAGGATAATCATCTAAGAATATTTTGGGTTCTTATTGAGAATTAAAAATTGTGAATTTCGGAATCATGATCAGTCCTGCTTGATTAGGCATTTTAAATAGAAATTTAATACTTAATTAATGTAAGATAGACTAGTGGTAGAGATCAAATGGGAAAAAAGATGAACTTTGGACTTAATTTAATATTCGAACTTGATTCAGCAATCCTTTTTGTTTACAGGACAATTTCGTCAAGAAGATGAAAAGGAGGATCTTTGGATAATTAATTAAGTACTAATTATCATTGCAAAACTAGTAAATGAAGCACTTCAGAGGGTATACGCGGCGCAGCGGCAATCAGGAAACGAATCTGAAGAGGACATTCTTTATGCCATGCTAAGATAAGCTAAGTGCCGGTGCACCTAAATCTACTTTTATCTAACCTTATATTGGGGGATTAAAAAGAGTCAGGAAAGATAGAAAAGAGACGAGGGATACTTTAAAGCGCTCTGACTCATCTTCATGGAAAACGAGAGGAAAGGAGAATCCGAGTAGAGTAGAAGGATTGAGTTTAATCTAAAAAGATTTGATTGTATTTTGATTAAAAGGTGAATTAGAACGAGAAGAGAGAATAATCTTTATATTCAACTATTTAAATACGATAAAAACATCATCTCCTTCCTGAATTCCTCCATTCCCGTCCATTTCATTTGCTTGCCTAATCTAAACTCGTAAATCAGTCTCGTCTCCTTTACTTTCTTTCCAACTCATCCAATCCAAAGACACATTAGCTACTAAAGAGAATCATCAACTCGATTGTTGTTTAAGCACTGGCAAAAGAAGCTCTATTATTTGATCGAATCTTTGACTAAGGTATGGACTGCACGAGGTTGGTTTGCTTTTGACTGAGTGAGTATATATACCATTCTATAACTTGGGAAAAAAAACATGTTCCTGAGCTATCGAAACATATCCCAATTCCCAAATCCCATTTGAACATTATAGTGTTTTGTGTTATCCTGCCAAATCAAAAGAGCCTTCATTCCTATCGAACACCAGAAAAAGTCGAAACCAGAAAAAGAATGGTGCTAAGAGCCTTGTTGGGTACCCATACCATATGCTGGCACTTCTTAAAAGTCCTTTGTTCCCAATGGCTCATTTCTAATCTACTAACTAGTTGTTGGCAATGATTTTCCTTCATGTTTTCTCATCATCTTTTCTAAACCATTGCCATGGATTTTATTTAAATTCCCAAACCATGCCGTCGTAAAGGGCCCTGCAAAGGACTATAAATCTTCTAATATATTATTTTATTAACATTTTGTGTTATATCTCAATCAATCAGAGCATGCTACGTAGTATACTTCATAAATCTTTAGCGTTTCTTCTTCTTTATTTAATATTATGATCGATGTAATGAAATATATGCTAAAAAGCTGAGAGTCCGAATAGGAAGGAGTGGTGAAGAATTCAGGAGCAGCACCACGCAGACTGTGGAGAACAGCTAAGGTGGGGAAAATATTCCCGATTGGTTTGGTTATAAAACACCCCACWGCTCTAATCTTTTAAGATTGAGTTTGACCTTTTCTTTGCTGAGTTTGGATTTTTAATATTCCTTGAAAGGATCAAAACGTCTTCTCTCCGGGCCTTTCCTGTGACTTTCTTATCCGAATATGCGTTTTAAGATCCGCCTCTCCATTCCCATCATCATGTCGACATCCCTTTATTTATTATTAATTTTTTAATTAAATATTCAATATCAATTGCGCGGAAGATCGATAGAGTAAAACCATTAGTATGACCATCTCGATTTGGGAGGGACAAATAATGTCTTCATCACCTAAGATGTAGAAAATCTAAGCTATTTGAACTTAGATCGATTTGAGGAGGATTTAGAGGAATCCTTAATGTTTCTAAAGGGTTGGTTGTTGTATTTGTCGTACATGGGGATGTGATTTTATGTTTTTAAAATATGAATGCGGAAACTGCACAAGAGTTTCAGTCCAGTGACTGTGACAAATATACACTTAATATAGGCAAATGGAGGTGACGGATGGAGCTCTAGTTTGATTAATCATAAGAGAAAAGAAAAAGAAAGGAAATTGACTTGGCCGRATAATATATGCGGCGAAAGGCAAAGCGTAGAGGCCATTCAAGAAACTATATGAGGCAAAACCACGTCTAGGAGTAAATTAGTTTTATAAATATTATTTCTCTAATCGCTCCATATTTTTACTAAATAGGATTAATTCGAGTTCATCCTGGATTTCTGAAGAAATTTGATAGCAGTCAATAAAAAATTTTCAATGCTAACATCAATGGATGAATTGGGTCTACCCTGCTCTTTGTGTTGGGAGGAGGAGGGATGCCAAAATAGTCCTCTTAGTTCTCTGGAAGCAAATGTTTTGATGAAAATGGCGATTTCTAGCTCACTGTCTCAATCACTGTCACCGCTGCAAAAACAAGGAAGAGAGTGCCCCCAATGTAGGCTATAACCTGTAAAAGGAAACGCAAGATAGATATGAGTATGTGAAGTTTAGCATAAAATATGAGGATATATATAGGGTAGGCTATCAATTCTAGTTTCTTATCCCGTGGCTAGAACATCAGACCAAGAAATATGACTAGTAAGTATAACACAGAGGAGATGGAAGAGCATGAAAGTATATCATGGATATCATCCACTCCATCAGGAAGACATGGGAGTTTCAAGGAATTGAGAAGCATGCATAATCTGATTGAGCTTGATGGTCTTAAGTAAATAAGCCAAATTTTTGCAATAGTGGTTCAAATGTTTGGAAAATCAACAGGTTCAGAAGGAAATCAGAAGGGTCAAAACATGTTGTTTAATTTTGGAGAAACATCATTGTAATCTAACCTTCTCAGATAAGAATGTCCCCAGTAAAGAGCCACCCAGTACAGCCAGCTGCATTCAGCACTAAGATACATGAGCATAAGATGCATATACAACCACATCAAAAAGGCAAAGATCAGAAGGAACTAAGAAACAAAGATCAGAAGGAACTAAGAAACAATCATATCTAAGTGTTTATATGTCTACAATTATTGGTTTTGTCCCAAAGCTATACCTCAGGAAGCTTTCAGAATCCAAAGATAACAAATAAAATTTAACTATCCTTTTAGTTCTTTCCAGATAATGTTTCTTCAAATTAGTTTGTATTTTCTTTTACATATTGTGAAGCCATATTTCCATCCTTCGATAAAAAAACTGTTTTCCCGTCGTGTTGATTGTTTGGTTTGCTAATCATGCAGGGAAAAGAAAAGAAGAAATCGATTTTAATGCAAACGAAAACTGTCTCTCCAAATTATTTCCTGCAGCAGCAGTTTCAAAATGGAGGTTTGAATACCAAAGTCGCAGCTCCATGGCCGGCCAGTGCCCCTCCAATGACTCCAAGAGGTGAAGAGGCTGCAGCCAGTGCTGAAAGAAAAATATTACGTCAGCACTGACCTGGAACTCAAGACACATACTTGCGATAAGACAGGAGACTGATGWGTTCATATATCATGTCTCAAATTAGAGATACAAATCCTTCTGCTTTATTGTTCTTTAATACTGCAGTTATATCAAGATATTAACAGATTAAAGGTRGTAAAATCTTCAGTAGGTAAGCAAGGSAGCACCACTTGTATTTACATATGAAGTTCTATTGAAAAGCTCTTGATGTAGATATGTTTGATGGAAATACATTCACAGTTCAATTCTCTTTAGGAACACGGAATAGTGCAAGTATACTTTAATTTGTCTTATTTGTATAAGCTTATTAACATCATCCACCATGATAATTTTAKAAGATGGATGACAAGCTGGAATTTTGTGTCTCGCATGCATCATGCTTATGATTCTTTATCTGAGCAGTGATACTTTCATGCTTGTCCAGACTTGCTTAGCATATGGGATTATTCAATAGTCGTTGATGTGAATCCAGCTTCTAGGCCCTATGACTGCTTTCCATWGACTCCATACTGATTGGCCAACAATATATGCTTGCTATGCATATCATTTCATGATCTTGCAAAATTCTGAAACAGCAGAAGACTTTTGCTTAACTTTACCAATAGGATTTAACTTGGTGCATTTTCAATGAGAGCTAAGATGATGCCTAGAGTGGCGCATGCAGCAAATCCATTTTTAAGCTTCACATGAAAAATTCAGCCACCTTCCTAGAAAACTTTTAGGTGGTTGATGTCATAGTACTAAAGTTACTGTATCCAGGACTACAAATTTCACAAACATCTTATAGCTTACCTATTGTGGAGAAAAATGATTTATCACCCCATTCAGCAACAAAAACTAAAGTGAAAGTGCTAATAACAGTGCTAGCAGCAGCCAAAATCCCAGCACCATTTCCTGAAAATTCTGAAACYGCCAACTCTGCCTGGTTTTTGTTACAATCATGCCAAGAGTGAGAAGAGTATGCTTTGCACATTTGTTAAACAACTGAAATCAGTTTCCCAAGCATGAGACAAAAGAGTAGCAAGGTATATCAAGAAAATCACATAACTTAAACAATATTCATCTAATTCTGTGAGGTGTTAATATTTAGCAGTGTCTCCTCAATAGAAGCACAAAAAGGAACACTTAATGTGGTATCATACAATGAAAAGATAATGAAGCCACTCTTACTATTCGATCCAATAAAATCTTTTCAATCAAGACTACTTTTAAGAAAGGTAAAAGTACATGAGTAGCTTGATAGCATACATTCTTATGAAATGCAGTTACCCCTGCATATTTAAGGTTCTGCTTACTCATAGGTCATAAGAAACCAGGTATTTAAAACAAAAGGTAATTGTCTAAAGTCACAGGCTGACTCTGCATCCTTATGTAGTATTCGACAATTAAGTCTTAAAATTTCCTTTGGTCATTGCTATAGAGACTGCGTTTTTAAACAACAATATGTGGTTAAACAACATCTTATCATATGGGGACAAGACAAATGCAACTGGTACCTTTATTTTATATTGRGAAATGTGTCAATAAAATGTGGTCCATACTCATAATAACAATTCAGGTTCGCAACATATTCACAAAAGGATAATTATTCTCTTAATAAAAATGTCACCTCCTTTTTTTCTTCTTCAGCCTTTTGACCATCACTGGATGAGGCATCAAGCAATGTTGAAACACCAAAATAAACCTGCACTTAATCAGTTTTACCAGACATGATTATATATTCTGTTGAGTATATACATTAATTTTTGGGTGTGTATATATTTAACAAGGTCCAGAAGGAAAGATGTCACTCTTGGTAACCAAAATTGCAAGCYAGCAATTACCAGAAGACAAGCTGCTGCAATGTCATCAATAGGCAAATCAGCATCACCAAACCTGCATTTGTAAGATCAGTCATATAAATCTTGAGAAATGTTTATTTTCATATCTTAGTTGCAATAGTAAGTTGCTTCCACAATAGGGTAGCATACTTATACCTTTTGAATATTCCAAACTTATTTGTGACTCTTTAACATTGRTACCATTTCATAAATTAAAATCCAATAACTTATCAAGATAGGAAGTTCAAGACCTCAATCTAGCTGAAAATACATAAGAMATGAAGGAAGTTAACCTGAACGGAAGAACATCATCGACATAGTGAAAAGTTCGACCAAGAATGACAGAAATGATTGTCATTACCCTGCCCATTATGCAAACACTGATTTGTCAAATTCCCCCTCTATTTTATCCACTGGTGTAAGTATTTTCTGAAGGAATCAAAAATACAAGTTTATCATGACATAAGTAGTTTCAAGTGATGTATTCTATTCCGAAGGTGATCACTTTTGTTATGGAGTAAACGGGGGAGTATTCAAATCGATGTTAAAATACGTGCTTAGCAGCAGCAAAAGGGAGAGAAAGACATAAATTTTCACTTTGTATTTGCAATAAGTAACCCATCTAGTGTTTTAAGAAATRTTACCTAAAGCCAGATGGGCAACTGGCGTACTACAAGATCAGAACTACAAAGCATATGCTTTCTGTTTCTGAAGAAACACTTTCTGGTTTTAAGGCAGGAGGTTCAATTTCTATTATTCTCCTTTATTGGGGGAGTTATTGTTTATACAGTTTATGTGAGCAAGAAATGTTTTCACAAAATGATCAATTAAACTTTCTGCTGAAGGCCAAAGGCAGATACCATCKTAAAAAAATTCTAAAAAAATGACATACGCAAGTGCCCCAAAAGTCCCAAGAAAAACAACAGCAGCAGAGTTCCTTGCAGCTAAAAGTGCCTGCGCAGAACATCAACAATATTGAAAACTTAGCTTGGTCAAAAGAATGTACAGAAATGTGATAGCATGGGAAAACAGGGTCCTGCTTATTTCTGGAGCAGAAAATTAGGAGTTTCCTATATGGAAAAATTTGATATTAGCCAGGAGAAACTTGACTTGAGAGTATTGTTTGGTTAGTCTAGTCTCTAATCAACAGTGTCATGCTGAATCACTCGTGTAATTGTGCATGAAATAATTACTATAATTACATATGTGCATTAACCTATATTTGCACACCTAATTAGAGGAAAGAGTAACTGAAAATTTTGACGATCATATAGCCTCAAAAGCTGTTAACAAGTATTCTCTTACTGCAATAAAGAAGGTTTTATCCCCCAGCTCAGAAAAGAATATCAGCAAGAATGCCTGCAAGACACAGATATAATTCAACATATTAGTTAGAGGAGATGTTATTGAATAGGAAAAGCTTTAATATTTTTTCTATAACCACACCCTTCAAAAAGTAAATAATGATGGAGTGAATAAGAAAGTTAAGGGCTAGTTTAGGCAAGCAAAGGATGTCAAGCATCCTCTCCTAACAAACACTATCAACTGGCATTGCAGCTCCAGTAACAGCTGACAATGGGATTTCCTTCTTAGATCAGTTTTTTTGGTAGTCAATGAGTTGATGGAGCTAATTGAAGAATATCCACTAAGGTTTCCCAACTTTGCATGCTTATATGTTCATTTCTTGTAAGTGAAAAGAACAACTTTGCATGACTGCATCATAAATTCATTCTTGATAATCAAAGGGCAATAACTGGTAATGCCAATAATAAGCATGGAGGAAAACAAATCGGATTTCTTCAGTTGGAGACTAAAGAATTAGTAATAGGGATCTGATGTTTTGACATCATAAAATATATAACAGAATATAGGACTCCGTGGAAACTCTGATGACCAGCTTTCCAGTATAGAACATGAGTTCCTAGCTACTAAAGAATATAGTTGTGGTACACACAGGTTACAGGTTGTATCATAAAACGGCTCCTGAGTAAGAATAGAATAATAGCTTTCCTACTAAACATCAGTTTCTTACAAGGAAAACTAGAGCATGAAATGTAACACTTGTATGTAACGATGCAAGGGGATGAAAGATCTTAGAACTGAACAATTAAAGTTGCAGAATGCATTTTAGGAATAAAAATCAGGATGAACACTACTGCACCAAAGCAGCCAAAGAAGTTTGGAAGCTAAAGGGAGGTTTTCCTAACTGAAGCAAAACCTGTGCTAATATCGCCAAGGTCCCCTTGGGACGCAATTGATTGTAGTTGACTAGCAATATCTGAACCAGCAACTGCTTGTTGAGCGCCTTGAAGAGTGAAGAATCCGAACAGAATCATAAATGTTAACTGATTCTGGAATCGCATAATTGAATCCTGGAAGTTTGAAACTATTGTATATTTTCTTCTCCTTATGGTAGGGGAAGTTGATTTTTCTGAAATAGTGCAGTCTTCGTTACAGTGCAGAAATTTTATGGCATTGCAGCTTTTACACTTGCTGGTCCTGAACTTCTGTGCCAAAAATTTGCATTTCAGATGRGCCTAAAAGCTGAATAAACCTCTAATAACACATTTGTAATCACTAGTTTTCAWGAAAATACAAATAAGTGATTATTTCAAATTCAGTAGTGATGAGCATAGTTAAGTAGTGACGTAAATTGCAATCACTGGCACATAAGAGCAACTCTTGTGAGGCTTCCGGGAGAGTATTTCTAGTCCATTTCCTTTCTGTTCTAATATCTGAAAACTAATAATGCGATTATTTTGGAAAATGAACTACACTAAAGTACAACGAATTGAGGTAAAAACCAAGTTTTTGAACAATGTCAGAAAAGGGTAAAGAAAAGCAAATAGATGCATATGAAAAATAAGAAACTTACGCTTGCTTGTGAATTACCAAACACTCTACACAAGAAACGCCCAAAACGTACATCATTAACTTCCACACTTTGCTTTCTCAAATTCCTGTAAATACTCGTAGAAACCCAAGTTAATATAATATCACTCTACTTCAAAATTAAATTTTGGACCGATAACTTTGCAATTAAAAGAATTACCACTTACCTGAAGAACACAAGACTCTGATTCGAACAAGTGGGCTTGTAGCAAGCAGGAAACTGACTAAAATTGGAGTACAATGACGACGGCCATGAACGGGTCGCCGTTGCTTTCAACAACACTCGCTCTGATGGGATCGCTAGGCTTCGCATTGTTTCTCAGGCTCCCTCGCTCTGAGGCTCCGAGTAGGGAGTGAGAAATGGCTTTAGTGGATCGTTCTTGATATGATGGATAAACAAGAAGATAAGCAATCAAAATCGCGCGCCAGTTAAAACCGTTAGTTTCGCGATTTTCTCTTCTTTTTTGTTTTTGGGGTGGAGCCCTTCCGCTTCCCAAACTCGTGATTTTCTTTGCGCGAGGAGCTTCAAAACTCGTATTTTCTTTCTCGTTATGCTATATGGTTCAATGTCACCGTTATGATTTCGTATGGTCCCGTTCAGTCTTACAATTTGAAATGAGATGAGATGATCCATTTTTAACTTATTGTAAATGATTATATATTTTTCTTTTTTTCAATTGTAAACTTCATGATTATTTCGTATTTTGATAATGGAATCCACAGAGGAATCGCCGATTGAGCCAAATTTCTTAGCTAAATTGTGAGATAGATAATATTTTTATTTTCTTTTTCGTTATGCTTTACTTATGACGTATCACATCGCGTTTGCATCTGTTGGCTCAACTTGAGACAAACAATATCTTCATTCTCTTTTTCGATATGCTTTATTAATGGACTTCTTGACAGTTAAGAGCAAAATCGAATAATCAAGACGTACTGGTAATATTACAGTAACAGGAAATAAGACAATGAAAAATGAAAATCATCATAACTCATTACCAGCACTCATATAACTTTGATATCAACACAAAGCCGGAAGTAGACATCTCCTTCAGAAGCATCAGTCATGAGAGTAGCGATCCCTCTGGTCATGAAGAAGTCACCAGTGCCACCGATCACTGAAATATCCCTAGTCTTGTTCAGCGGATCGGCTCCAGCAAAGTGCATGCTTCCTTTGTGTTCAGTAGAATTGAAAACGAAAGAGAACCCTAACCAAGCTGTGAAGATATCTTTCTTGTCATAAATGTAGAATCCTTGTGCTCGACCTACTGGGGTAGAGTGCAAATTGTTGTCTAAAGTGACTGGATCATCGAACAACACCATGTCGCCAAAATGGTTTTGTCCGGCCAAAATGGTTCTGTTGGCTCAAGCTGGAGCTCCAACAATGGCTGCAGTTGCATTGTGGGAGTTCTGACCATTGTAGATAATGTCATGGAAGTAGAACACTAGCCTTTTGCATGGCTTAACAGTAACAGCGCCCCTGAGTTTCTTGCTTGGCATAGCACAGCTCAAGTAAGAAGAAGCAGAGGAAGGCAACTGTAATTATACATTTTGCTGCCATCGCTGATAGAGTTTGAGAGTACTGAACGCTCAGTGGGCATCCAAGGAAGCTTTTTGTATAAAGATTTGTAAAGCATGGATATGATGAGAGAATCGTCCTATAATTAACTTAGCTTCTAAGCCATTTTATGATTACATAGAAAATCGCTAAACTAATTTCTTGGCAAAGGGTTTTTTTTGTTGTCTTCAAGTCCAAGTTCGACGTAATAATTGATTGCAATCTAGCTAGAAGCGGAAACATACGTTCCTGCACCTTAGGTAATGATTCATAGCAAAAGAAAGGAAAAAAATAAACAGCAAGTCCAATCTGTAACGCATTTGATTTGATTGCATCTCATGCAAGAGAAAAGAGATCAGTTCCAAACCAGAAAAGCAAGAACTAACAAAGTATGCTTGATCACATTAGGATTATGAATACCCGTTTTCTCCACATTGTTATGATATTGTTCATTTTCTTAGTACATCTTGGCTAAAATAGATGGCCAGAGTTCTTGGATTTAAATGTAGAGGGGCTTTACATCTTGCAATGCTGCACGATGGTGATCATATTTTAGAAATTGTTGCATGTCATCAAGGTCCCTAATATGCAAATAAGTGCTTTATTGCCCCACACCTCCACCCCCAGAAAAGGAAAATGAAACAAGAAAGTGCAGTTCAAGCACCTACATTGGCTATTGTAGGCATTTACAACAGTAGTGAAGATGACAGAAGTTAGGCGTTCAAATCCATCAGTTACCGAAGTATACTATAACTAGTAATGCATTGAAATGGTTGTGGGAAGTGGTTAATGGAGTGTTCTGGTCATCAAGAAGACAAGCATAGAGCTAACTACTTTATCTTCTTATATGCTAAGCCTACATCGATTGCCAACCTTCTACTCTATCCAGCCATTACCAAAAATGTGGATCAGGWAAATCCAACTGAACTCCATCCTTGCTTCGCCAACCACTCTCCTTATATAGCCACTTAAGGGGTTGAATGCAATTGAATTGAATCGACTCGATCCTTATCAATTCAATTAACTTTAGCTCAATTAAAACCCTAATTTGTAAAACATGAAATTGCAATTATTGATTCATTTTTACTTCAGAATCATTAATCCTCGAGGAGGAGCTGCAGAAAGGATGAAGATAGGAACTGGGCTGCCATGGGCCACGGACTAGCCCACTTCACTTGGTATTTCTGTTCCAATGGTAAAAACTGTTGTGCTGGGTTTGAATAAATCCCATGCAAAAGCCCAACCCTTCGTTAAGGGCAGGCTCGAAATTCGCATTTAAAAAATGCGTATATTAGGTTTTGGGAACCATTTAAGAATTTTAAAATAGGTCGATTTTTTCAAATTTAAATTGAAAACAGAAATTATTTTTTCAAAGAAAAATTGTTCAAATTCTCCCAATGCAGCCTGATGTAATAAATAAATTATTGCACGTGCACCTTGTGGACARCCCAATAATAATGACAAAATTTGTTAAACATCATTACTCGAGGCAAATCTAAGGGAGTTAGAGAGACGGTAGCTCGTGTAACCTTTAATCAGCTCTCATCATTACTTTAAATTTTTATTTCCCTTTTATCTGTGTCACTCACTATAATCTTAATTCTTTTAATTATAATTTAAATTCTTAGATCCTGCATTAACCATAACTAATAACATCCACAATAGTCCACAAAAAGAAATCATTAGTCACTTTTAACTAATTAGCAGACTAAACTAACATTATGAATATTACTTAAACCAAATTTCAGGTAATTAGGCAATATAATGCTTTGGGTCTAAGCGGTGGCTTCACCATTAGTGAAGGATCAGTAGTATGCTTTAACTACTTTAGGTACACTCCACAAATATATATATATATGATGGTTCTCATATCAAATATACAATATAAAATATACTTATGTTTGGCCACTCGCATGAGTGACGACGCCCCTGAATTGGGTCAAATTTTTATTTTTCAAATACAAGTGTGATTCTTAATTAGTACCTTGAAATTTGTGAAATTTAGTTAATTATGGTATTGGGTAGTTGAACTAACTCCTCCCATCAGTGGGTCCAAGTCAGATAAAGCAGGCTCCCAATTTGATGAATTTGCATTAGTAGTTTAAACCCAATTATTTATTAGTTGACATGCGATAAGTCGTGGGTTTATTAATTAATTTTAGAACTAAAAGTTGAGAAATTACTGTAAGCCGTGGGTTTATACCTAATTATAATTAAAGGTAAGATTTCTCAAGTATTACAGATGAGATTTGTCAACGAAGCCTTGTCCATAGGTCATGGTTCAATTTCGGACAAAGTGCAAATTATACTAGGTATTATTCATATTATTTGTAGGTCTATATTTTTGTTTATATGGTGAACCCTTTGAAGATATGCTATTAGGGTTGATGAACCCACCTCTTAAAAGGTGATCTTGTAATTTCTATCATATTGTGACTCCTCTTATAATTTAATTTTAGAAAAAGATATTAAAAACAAAATTAATAAAATAGAATTTAGAACCAATGGTTATTCAAATGACCTACTAAACTATATATATATATATATACTTATTTACATAATTTTATTACATCAACAATACGTGAAAGATAAATCAAATCTTTAAGTTTATCCTTTGATGTAACAACAAGCAAACAACAACCAAATTCATGGCAACCTTGTCTCCAAAACAATGCAATTAAGGATTAAAGTAAGATTTATTTAGAAGGAATATAAATATTTGTCCCCTTTTGTTGTTATATTGAAAACCAAGTTTAGTTGACGATGGGTGGGGGTAGGTGTGGATCCTGACTTTGGTGGAAAGTCCCCTCGTAACATACAAACAAACACATATGATCAATATGTTCTGTTATGGTAAGTGAACCTTTCCATATCCAGTCCAATGATTTAATTTCCCCACACATATATATGAATGGAGCTAGAATTTTGAGGAAGCGAAAGAAAATAAAAAGATATTAGAAGTGAAATAGTAATTTTTGTGACGAAAACTTTTATAATATAAATATTAATAATATTAATCACATGTAACATTTTAAAAAAATATTAGGAACCCGTTACCCCTAACTCTATCTGAAAATGCCTTTTAAAATCCTTTGGTACGGTCCATCTTTGCTTACCACTTGAATGTCCAAGTCATTGAGATATAAAGATAAAGAAAAAGAGTGACAGCTCCAAGTGACATCGGAATTTGACTCCAAATAATAAAGTCGTCCACTGAAGAAATCACTGTGAATGTCGGGAGATACAGACTTCTTGTTTTTTGGAAGAAGTATTTGATGATCTTCATCAATCAATATTAGTAGCATAATTAAGTCTTTCGATTTAAAGATTTTCTTCGAAGTTTCGTTTCATGATCGAGAAAAATGAAATGGTCAAACTTTAGAATTCGAATATTAAAGCTTATTTATTAAATATTGTAAAAGTGATAATCAAAAGAAGGATAATTTAGTTTTTCATTTTTATAATTTAATTTATTTTCGAAATTTCTTAATATGTGTGAAATAATATTACGTGATAGATATAAAAGAACGAAGAGAGCACTTTCTTTTAAAATATACATCATTTTAGACTCATACGCATATTACTTAAAATAAAATATTTTTATCTAAACTATCCAAGATATCCTTCCTTTATTTTCTCTTATTTTTTTGAATTCAGTACCAATTAATTATTTTTTTCCTTCTTATTTTTAAATGAACTCTAAATCTCATTTAAAATACCCTAAATAAATAAAAAAATTAATTGTAAGATATATAAATAAAAATAATATTTAAATATTTATTCRAAACAATATTAAATAATTTTTTATTTCAAGTTATCGAGTTTGTACCTTTAATCGAGAAAGCGAGAATCTCTTAAATTGACTTAAGAAAATCAATTAATTAATGATGAGGTGCATTTGATTTGTTTAGTAGCATCATTAAACTCTTTAATAATAGATTAAATACTTAATCCATATATAATGGACTGTCCCGTGTTGTTTAGCATCATTAAGCTTTGTTGATGATAAATTAATTAAATTGATCCATTCACAATGGGCTGACTTTGACATTCACATCACATATGCGCACGCTAGCATTGTTATAGAAAGGGAAAATAAATATTTTTATTTAAAAAAAAAAAAAAAAAAGACCGGCTTGGTCAATCCTGCCGTCGTGTTTATGGTTGATATTGAGCATGAGCGGTCATGGTGCACCGCTAGTAGGGCTAACTCTTTTTTGTTTTTTTCCCCCCTTCGATTTGTTATCTATTTATAGTTAGTTACCATATCTTATTTTATAATTGTGTATATTCAATTCTATAAATGTATCTTCTGTAAAGGTCGAAATAAATATATAATTAGAACTAGATCACCCGTTATCGTCATTTCATGAGATTAATACAGATTTGATTCATATTGTATTCATTAGAATCTGATTCTTACGAARATGAATGCTTAATCCAACTTTTTTAAAATGGCGCCGCAAGCACGGGATGAACTCGAGACCTCGCTTCGATTTAGCAATTCATTTACCAATCAATGCAAATTTCTCGATTGAATTTGATAAGAATATGATATTTAACATAGTATAAAATAGCTCAAAATAACTTTTGATTGAATAAAAAAAGGGATTATTTTAAACAATCACTTTTGCTTAATAAGTCGATATTCTGAACCTTTGATCGTGATTACTCTGTATTTAAGTTAAGAAAAATTCATAAATGAATAGAATTCTTTCAACATTATTTACTACGTTCACAAAATTTAAACCCGAAAATTTATTTAAAAAATATTAAACTCTTTAACACTTAATCCGAATCAAAATATTACTATGAGAAGTCTCAAGTTGAAAAAGATGGAGAAATAATTGGGGACTCTATTGTTGAATGAGAGAGTAGATAAAAGAAGGCATGCATTAATTAAAATCACCGACTAGTTCCCCCTTTTCCCTCTTCATCTCTGACCAAAATGCCAAGTTAAAGAAAATAATCAGCTAATAATTATTGCACTTTTCCCACCTAAAGTTTGGTGGAAGTACTATTATTTTATTATTTTCCCCTAATTTGAGTTGCATTTCTTCATTACCCCAAAAAAAAAAAAAAAATAGTTGGCATTCTTCTTTTTGGGTAAAGTTGTCAAATAATAAGTTAAGGGCAAACTTGACATTTTACTATTATTTTGAGGTTAGGTTATCTTCTTAATCATCTAATGGGGGGTAAACCACACATTATTTTTGACATTATATTTAAGGTAGATTAAAATCAGAAATTTAATTTTAAAACACAAGAATAAATACTACGAGATGATATTTTACATTATAAAATTTTTATATTAATTTAAAAAATATTAATTTTATAAAAAATTAAAAAAAGATTGGGAGGCAACTGTGGTTGACGCTCCTAAATCCGTCCTTGGAAGAGAGCATAACCACTGCAMCTAATAATGATTCCTACTAAAGTAGAATATTCTAACAACATTCGCAAATGGATATATGGCTAAACCGCAATCATCGAGAGATACTTATAATGTTTTCTTTCTGGTACTTTTCTAGTGGCATATTATTTAATTTATGGAATAAAATGGTGAAAATGACTAGAAATTTTTTTTTATTAAAAGAGGAATACTTCCATGTGCCACCAATTCTTTTGATTAATTTGAGAATTGTATCCGATCATTATGTCTGGTGATATAAAGGGACTAAACCAGTATTTTGCCATTTTGGTTAAATTTTAGTTTAGGAGAATAGTCATAAAGAAAAAAAAATGCATATTAAAGTATTTTCGAAAGGGCGTTAGTATTTTCGTCCCTTAATTTCGTCCTTAATTATGTATTGATTGCGAAAGTAAAGAAGAGAAGGAGAAAGATATATGAAGTGGGGAAAGGTTGTTATTCATAGGAACCTCTTATGCATTGTTATATTTGATGAATACAACCACAAAAATAGCATGTTTATAGGAATATATGAGAAGGGAAAATGTGAAAGTAGTAAAACAAATTGCTARAATTAGATTCAGTTCCAGCACTCGTACAACTTAATATCAACTCGTAGCCTGAAATACACATCTCCCTCAAATGCATCAGTTGACAAAGTGGCTATGCCTCTAGTCATGAAGAAATCGCCAGTTCCACCGATCACCGAGATATCCCTGGTCTTGTTCATCAATGGATCAGCACCAGCAAAGTTAATAGAACCCTTGTGTTCAGTTGAGTTGAACACAAACGAGAAAGCAACCCAAGCACCATAAATGTTCTGCATATCGTAGAAATACATCCCTTGAGCACGCCCAACAGGGGTTGAATGCAGATTGTTATCCAAGGTTATAGGATCGTCGAATATAACCAAGTCACCGAAGTTGTTAGGGGCAGCCATTGCTGTCTTGTTGCCCCAGTCTGGCGCACCAACTATGACAGCAGTGGCGTTGTGTCTGTTGTAACCCTGATAAAGGATGTCGTGGAAGTAAAACACCATTTCCTTGCAAGGACGTCGGTTATGAACTTTGTAGCTGTTAGAGAGGGAGAAGGCAGAGAGAAGGAGGCAGAGGAAGAGAACTGGAATGAGAGTTTTAGCAGCCATTGCTAGAAATGAGCTCAATTGTGTTCTCTTGTAATGGCTGATGAGTGCTTAGTTGCCATTGCAAGTTCTGCCTTATATAAGAGTTTTGAGCATGGAGTAAAGGATGGTGCTGGCTGATGAAGCTGAAAATCTCTTAGACTATAAAGAGCCAAGTTGAGGTCTACAATGTAAGTTGGGAGATATTCATTTGTGACTTTTCAAAWGATTCTCCAGCTAGACAYARTTGCCACCACCCCAAGTCGAACTTATCACTATTATAGAAACTATTAGAACCCACCTACCACTGTCATCATAATTAAAGTATATTACCAATGATGCACAAAATGTGGCGTTTCACTAAATTTTATTCATGCCCAAGACAATCTTGGTTCCACRAATCGTTCTATAAGATTATTTAACAATGTTATTAGAATTTGATCGGTATCAAACTTAGATGATATGGATGGTTCGATATTCTCATCCCTTAAGAAAGGTTAAAAGGGTTAACTTAATAGAAATTAATGATCAAATATAATGCTTYTGTATTTAATAAAAATAATTCAAGATTATTTTCAAATCATAAGCGTTTAAACTATCAAATAACATCGCTTGCAACTTAAGTCTAAAAAAAAATTCTTGATATTTCAGGAGTTAGTGTGGGTTAAATTTTGACACTTTGATTGCTCATGTCTTGAACGCGGTCATGAATTACTCTTTCGAAGACTGACCACGTGATCTTACTTTAGATATGAATTTTGTAGAAATTGAAAATGCAATCAAATATAGTGTTTTTATATTTAGTAAGAGCAATTCAAGATTACTTTCAAGTCATAAGCATTTAAACTATATAAAATAAAATCACCTACAACTTAAATCAAAAAAAAAAAATAAGGCCATATTGATCAAAAACCCTACATTTGTTTTTCTTTTTCATGTGTATTTCCTTACTTCCAGCACTCATACAACTTAGTGCGACCTTAAGCCTGAAAAACACATCACCCTCAAATGCATCAGTCTGCACAATTGCTATGCCTCTGGCCATGAAGAAATCACCAGTTCCACCAACCAGGGAAATTTCTCTTGTCCTGTTCATTAATGGATCGGTACCGGAGAGTAATGCCGCCCCGATGCTCGGTGGAGTTGAAGGAAAATGAGAAACTAAGCCAAGCACCATATGTATCTTACATATCATAAAAGTACATGCCTCGAGCTCGTCCTAGGGGGGTGGAATGCAGATTGTTGTCCTAAGTCATGGGATCATCGAAAATAACCATGTCCCCGAAATTATAAGGGGCTGCCATTGCTGTCTTGTTGCCCCATTCTGGTGCTAATACTATGGCAGCAGTTGGATTGTGTCTGTTTTGACCGTTTAAGAGTATGTCGTGGAAGAAGATACCATTTCTCCGCAAGGGCGTCGGTGATGGACGTTATAGCTCTGAGTGATGGCAGAGCTAGAGMAAAGGAGGCAGAGCAGAAATGCACCGGTGCTGGTCTAGTATTGGCTTTCTGGGTATGGAGGACTTGATACTCCAATCTTCTTCGTATAAGAAGCGCTAACATCGCATGCTGGTCTATTTAGCTGCCGCATGCAGATTGTACATTCTGTTGCATAAATTGCACTACACTACAAAATTCATTGAAGAAGGCTGTTTTTCCGTATCCAAAGTCGCCACCTAACATTAACCATTGTATCATTGGATGTACATAATTGAACGGTTCAAGTTGTAGCATAACATAGGGAAGAAAGAAGGTCAAGAAAGAGAAAGAGAAGTCAAGAATTCCTGAAGTATACCATGTTAAATAATCACAAAAGGAACCTATAAAGTGCTTGCGACAAAGGTCGTTAGTCAATTGTAAATAAGCCCAAATAACAAGATTGCTCGAGATAAATGCAAGAAAGTAATGTCTATGCAATCCCTGCACAAGGCAAAAGAAGCCATGAAAACTTCACTTATATTTGTGGTCTGTCTGCAAGAAAATCTAGTAGCTAAAGAGTCTGATGAAAAAAAGACATGATTAATTTTAACAATTTGTTCATAACAATCGAGGGTATTTAAAGAGTTAGCATGGTTGGATGTGCAAACGAAGTCTTGTATCGGCTAAAAGTGAAGATGATTGTGAGGTTTATAAGTATGTGTGTCATTTATACTTGTGACCTGTGTGCAAGAAAATGAAAAAAGAAAGACGTTTCAACAAATTGTCCTTTAACAATTAGGGGTATTCAAAGGGGATGATAATCAGTTTATAATTATGAATAAGATAATCATGCGAGATTAGTCTCAAAGTGAACAATATTATACTAAAATGGATGCCAACCAATCAGCCCTTTTGGGATAACAACAACCAGTAGCAGAAGAGATGACACTTAATTTGCAACTTGTTAGTTGCTAGGACCAATATTGTTCCCTAATATTGCTAAGAATGCTCTATAAAGGCCATTCTGAAGTGAGCTTGGCTTTTCCTTGGTCCATCTAATTCCCATCTAATTCCGAAGTACTTAAGTTGCAACTTGTGAGTTGCTAGGACCAATACTGTTCCCTAATAATGTTAAACACGTTCATATGAAAGCCATTCTGAGGTGAGCTAGGCTTTTTCTTGGTCCATCTAATTCCAAATTACCACTAGCACCTTGTCATGTACCTGGTTGGTGTGGCTAATAAACACTTCAAAATCTATCCTTTACCCCTGTGTGAAAGGGCACATGATCTTTAGAGTAGGGATTTATAAGTATGGAGAAAATAATCATGTACAACTAGTCTCAAAATGAACAATATCATACAATCAATATCATACTAACAATGGATGCAGACCAATCACCCATTTGGATTCAAAAACAACCCATTAGCAGAAAGATAGTAATAAGCTACTTAATGTTGCTAGGACCTAATTGGTTCCCCAATAATGCTTAACAATGCACTCCGAATTGCTACTTATTAGTTGCTAGGACCAATATTGTTCCCCAATAATGTTAAACATGCTCTCACGAAGGCCCTTCAGAGGCGAGCTTGGCTTTTTCTTGGTCCATCTAATTCCAAATTACCACCAGCATCTTGTCATGTACATGGTTGGTGTGGCTAATAAACACATCAAAATCTAAATCCTTCGTGGCTAATAAACACATCAAAATCTAAATCCTTCACACCTATGTGAAAGGGCACATGGTCTTGAGAATAGGAGTTGAATGGAAGAATGGCATTTAGCCCATCAGGACATGTTCTTCATCAGTACACTTCAACAAGAAGAGACATTTTCAGACCGTTCAAAAGAATATTAGTAAATGTTCCAAACCCATTAATTGGCAATATCTATCCTTAAATACCAATTTGCTTTCTTAATTAGCAGAAAAGACAAAGGAAGAAGGCTTGTTTGGATAGTCAGCATTAATTGCTGATCATTTTGTCATTTTAAGTGTCATATGTGGTTGTAAGATCAAGTGTAATTAGCATTAGCCTAACCTATTTGCAAAGTTCTATCCAGTGTCCAGCGACGTGCCGCCAGAAACAAATTAAATTATACTTTTAGAGTATGAGTCTTTTGCCTGATGATAGTCATTCTAGCTTGTCTGTGTAAGTAGACATACCTTTCAGAGAAGACGATGGAATTGCAGGTCCAGGGATGATAAAGGGAACTAGTGGGCTAAAACAAAATGACTCATGACAGACTACATGAAAGTATGGTGCCGGCTGCCATCATTGTCATTTCCATCYGCTCTTCCTTCACATTTTTAGGTTAAATTCAACAAATAAACAGTAATTTTGTAATGTCCAAAGCTGTTGCAACATGCTCTTCTTGTAAAGACAATACTAACTCACAACTCAGCWAATGAGGTGGCAACGTTTGGTATATTTTTTGTCTGGTATATTCCTTCTTACGTCTCATGATAGTTACTGACTTAAGGTGATGAAGAAAGTGAAGCCAAAAGGACAGGAAAAAGGACACGGAAAGAGACACAGCATGCCCCAGATTTGGTCCAGAATTCCCAATCATCATGGGCCTATCTTGAAGTTTAGTCCCGTATTTTGATTTCGGTTTTCAACAAGGCATAACAATGTTTTAGGACGTGAGGACAAATTCCACGATGAAATTTGTTCTCTTTCAAGTACACAAGTGCAAATTTTGTGTACAATGAACTTTGTTCTCACAATAATACCAAAACCCTCAAAAGGAAGGTTGCTTTCTGTGGAACTAAAGAAACCAAACTATTGTGCAGAAATTAGCAGCACCAAGAGGAGATTCTTCCTCCATAATTGGTCCATAAGGGGTCTTTTTTAGCTAAATACCACACTTCAGTGGCAATCAAATATTCAGAGAAGACATATCTATCATGCTTCGATGAATCATTACATTAAGAGCAACTTGGTGCTCAACCAATATGCCGTGCAAGATTACTGTTAGTTGGAAGCAAAATCAAAGAAAATGAGGCTGGATATGTTAAATCGTTTCATGAACCCATTCCAACTCTGGATCCATACTTGAGTGAATTATATTCCATTTAAAAGTGTAGTGCCAAATCAACTGATCATGAGGCCAAGATAGCTCTCTGGCTTTAAGTTCCTATTTCCTACATAACTATGCCCACCATAGCCTTCTTGTTCATAGCGCAATATTTTGCAAACTAGGCAACAKCTACAATGAAAAACAAAATGGAAGAGGCATAAAGAGAACTACTACTGGAACTCCTTGCTAATCAAGTTTTATAGTTGTCTAATAGCATTCATACAACTTGATGTCCATATGAAGACGAAAATAATAATCTCCTTGAAAAGTATCAGTGTGAAATGTTGCAATCCCTCTTGCCATGAAGAAGTCGCCTGTTCCTCCAACAACCGAGAGGTCCCTTGTCTCCTCCCCCATCATGTCGGCCCCCATAATGTTGAGAGTACCATTGTATTCACTAGAATTAAATATCAAAGTGTAGGCAAACCAAGCATTGTAAGTACTCTTCATGTCGTAGAAGTAGAAGCCTTGTGCTCGAGCCACTGGAGGAGAAAGAAGATTATTGTCTTTTGTCATGGGATCGTCAAAAACAACCAACATCCCGAAGTGGAAGTTGCCGAGTTTAGTTCCATTTGTAGCTTGGGCAGATGTAGCATTTGCCATGTCTGTGCCGTTGAATAGGATGTCATGGTAATATAGAACTAAGCGTTTGCATGGTTCTTCTGGTTTTATTTTCTTTGAAGCACTAAGAAGAAAGCAAAAGACGAGAAGAAAGTAGAGAATGCTACAGCATTTTTCCATGATCACTCTCGTTTTTCTGTGAATTTCTCAAGGGGTTTGGTGTTTGTCCTGCAACTTAATTTATAGAGGAAGTTTCTGCATTTTGGTTTGTCAGSAGGTTCATGACCTTTTGTTTCAAAGAATATGCGAAATCATTATCAGTAAGATATGAGAAAAATTCTTGCTTATTAATTTGTTTTATARAACTGGAGCTTGATGACAGAAATAGGCTGAAGTAAGGCGGGAAGGGGAAAAAGATAGAACAATTTATTCTACTTTATGTTAGTACTCAAGAACCTATGATTGAGCCAGGTGATCAAATCAGAGACGGTAGAATCGGACGAGAATAATATCAGGTTTGGAAAAGGATTGATTCCATAGTTTGCAGTTTTGGTGCTTGCCTCCCAAGGGAACATGACACTGTTATCACTATTTAAGTAACTTGTCTTTGGCTGTTGAGGCAACCAGTACCTGAACTGAAAAAGAACGTCCTTTTATTTGTTTTGGTAAAACATCTTATGATTCAATTTTAGCTTATAGAGGGCAAATATATAAACAGGAGTAGGCTGCCACTAGTTGGATTTGACTATAGAACCTGGTTTTTTCCGTTTTTCTAACTTCAAAGAACAGTTCATGAAGGAACAATCAAATGAAATCTGGACATCACGAATTTTGCCATTTACACCAGTCACGGGCTTCAGTTTATGCCTCTGAAGCATCTCTGTATTTTATGAAATGCTAAACCAGGAAGAAAAATCATTTACATATGAAGATGGATTCTGTGATCTCTCTCATGSAAAACTCCTATTGTCTGTGAGGTCAATTATGCACCTGAGGTTTCTATTTTCTGATATTGCTGGACCACCAAAACTGATGCTGTGGTAACAAAATTTGAAGCAGTCAACAAGCTCCCAACAGGGCCAAGTTCTGGATATTCAATCCTTCCTTTCAGTGCCAGAGCAACTTCACCATCAGGCCTTCGACCAACCAAAAGCAAATTGCAGCGGCTATAGCTCTGGATTGCAGAAATGGCTTCCACAGAGTTCTTAACTGCTTTCTCTTCATATATCACAGACTTATCTCCCGCAACATTTTTTCTGAACTCAGCAAGAATCTCCTCATCAGCAAGAACATCAGCAGCTGGACTGGGATTTGTATCCGGTGTTATAATGTGCTCAGCATTCTCAGAATCCACTTTAAACTGGATGACTGTCAACCTGATACCAGGGTGCTCAGCCATGCGAGCTCCATAAGCAAGGGCTTCATGATCATCACAACCCCCAAAGAAAAGTACAACAATATGATATTGTACGTTACTAGCAGATACATGTGAACTCCCACCAAGGCCACGGTCAACCAAGATTCCAACAGAACATGATGCATGCTCAAGAACCTTAGTATTAATCCCACGGTAGTCAGCTCGAGTTGTCTCCAGTGAACCATCCAACCTCTGGTGTTTGTGAAATGGTAAAAGGATAATTGCTGCCCTCTTCCTCTCAGCAGTTGTGCAGATGTCCTCATGCATGTCGGATGGTGAAGAGATTGATRTCAATGACCTCACTGAAACCTTGCTTAGTTGCTGGAATGCCTCAAAAGCCACAACTACATGGTTGGCTTCTGAACGATGGCCCTTTTTCTTAAAGGACAACTTATTCCTGGCTGCCTTGTGTACCATTATAATAGCAGATGACCTCTCAGAGAGCTCCATGAGGTGCATTGCGTACACGGAGAGAACCTCATGCTTCTCAGTCCCACGTGAAGCCTCAAGGAGATTTATGATGGATGGAATGTTTCTTGAATTGTGGAAACATGCAAGAATTCGAAGTTGAGCGTTCACATTTCTCCTTTCTATTGTTCTATACAGGTAGTCAGTTTTCCTTGATCTTTTTGCAGGTTTATACACAGCCATGACAAGAGGTGTAGTGATAAAGGTCGTGAAGAGAGCCATCAGCACCATGATAGCGAATGTTTGATCATTCAAAACCTGTATCGGTGATATTATAAATTTATCAGTGCTCATACAATCTTAGATGTAAAAATACAATATACAAAGTCAAATGAAGAATAGRTGCTCACCTTTCTGTCTTTACCAATATTAAGGACAATCAGTTCCACCAAACCTTTACTGTTCATGAGGAAACCAAGAGCAAGMGCCYCATTAACCRGCATTTTGCAGCCAAGAGAAACTACAAAAGTGCCGACAATCTTCCCAAAACAAGCAGTAAAAATTACAAGGACTAGGAGACCCCAAGACTGAACCCCTTGTATTGTGGCGACATTAGTTTTCAATCCACTTGAAACAAAATACAGAGGTAGGAAGAGACCAGATACAAGATCCTCAACTTTTTCAACTACTGCAGATGCAAATGACCCATCCTTGGGAAAAAGGATTCCAATCACAAAAGCTCCAAACATTGCATGAATTCCAATTGTATCCGTAACAAATCCAGCTGCAAGCACAGCAGCTAAAGCAGCACATATATGGATCTCATTAACTGGCTCACCTTCATGRCAATGCTTGGCCATCCATTTAAAAATTGGAGGGACAATGAGACTTGAACAGATTACAAAAGCACATCCACAGAGGAAGACCCAAATTGGAACTGTGGGGGAAAGGTTATCACCAGATAAGGCAATAGCGAGAGCAAGTAAAATCCATGCAGCTACATCATTAACTGCAGCTGCAGACATGGCCATTCTCCCAACATCAGTAGTTAACAATTTCAGTTCAGCCAGGATTCGAGCTAACACAGGGAAGGCAGTTATAGAGAGCGCAACCCCCATAAATACAAGAAATGCAGTTGTATTTACACCTTTGTTTATTGTTGTTCGGAGGACAAACGATGAGCCAATTCCTAATGCAAATGGAAGGCTTATTCCAGCAATAGCAACACAAAGAGCACTTTTCCCAGTTCGACGTAGAGCTTTAGGGTCTAATTCTATGCCAGCAAGGAATAGAAAGAAAAGCAGACCGATGTTTGCCAGAGTATCCAACACCGTTATGCTCTTGGCTGGGAATACTGCATTCAAGTAACTACGGCTTCGACCAAGAGCAGACGGGCCCAGCAATATTCCACCCTATGAGAAAACCAATATAGATTACTCATCAAGACACATATAACCAAAGCATCTGCAGGTATACAGAAAATTAAAAGCCTATCCTCTTCCTTTTTCTCTCTTAGCACTGAGGGCTATGATATCTGTGCATACTATTTCATAAGCATCTCCACCACTACCATATGATGTATTAATGAAATTCACGGGATAAACTATTTTTAGCTTTCCTATGTAAATGTGTAGATAATAGATCTAATCCATGCTGTCGGGAAATGAAAATTTCACTTGATTATAAAAGATATTAATCACAAATTTCAAAAAAAATACTCTTATGCAATCTTTTTAATCAGAGAAAACCGTTTAACTTCAGACAGTACTCCTCTTTCAAGTTGATATACATGCATGCTATACAAATAATAACACCAAAAAGTCTGATTTTTAAGTACAAAGCACATTGTGTAGACTGATTAGCAACTTTAATTATGGAATATCTTTATACATAAGCTACTGGTTTCTCAACCTCTTAATTTGTAGAGTCTCCAAAGCTATATTCAATTCAACCTTAAGAGAAAGCAGCAGATCACAGTGTAATCATTTATTGGCTTAAAAATTTCGTACAAGTAGAGATGAAAACTGGTACTTACAATAATCTCTGCAATCACACGCGGCTGCCGTAATGGCCTCAGCAAAAAGGCAAGAGACCTTGTCACTACAAGCACCAGGCATATCTGTAGAATGGCCAGGGGAAGAGCAAAGTCCAGTGGATTATCCCCCTGGAAGACACCATTTGATGTAGCCTTCATCGGAGGTGGACATGTATGTCCTGAAGTAGCATTTGTAACCATTTTTTGAGGTGTTTAGGCTGAGCAAATCAGCTGGTGACCTTATTTCCTGGAAATGCATCCAATGCAACACWTTTACTCTTAAAAAATCATATACTGCAACTGGAACCTATAACAGAGCTTAGACAAAAAAAAAAGAAACTTGGCTACATAAAGCACGAATAAATTATCTTRAATCAAACTCAAATTGTTCCCGGGAGGAAGGATACGGTTTGTGGAAGAAGGGAGAGCAAACACAAATAAGGATGAAACAGAATTTGGAAATGTTTAAATTCGTTCAATTAACTCAAAAAGCAACTAACTTTAAATCTCGACAAAATGATTTAACATACCCAAGAACGATTTGGGTGAAAGTAAGAGAAGAGAAACTTGCATAAGGGCAGGCAGAAACCAACGCATTGTAATACTAGTAGTAATAATATTTTCCCAAGAAACTGCAGTAAAGCAACTTTGAAATTAAATCCGGTTTCAAATCCGGCCTGGGGAATTACATGAAACAACAACATGCAGCAGAAAACAAGAAAAGATATAGGCTTTCATCTTCATATTGAATGAAGGGAAAGAARAGAATTCCGCGACTGCAAAATTAACCCAAAACCATATCAAGCGTCCAGAAGCTTGGCTCATTAAGACTGACAGTTGAGGGATTCATTACAAAGTAGACTAAATTTGAAAGCATATTCTTGCCCACAAATCAATTAAGTTCTAAACAAAGTCAATAGAATGTAAAAATCTCAATAAATCCAATGAAATATTCAATGAGAAAGACACATTAATAGAAGATACATAACATATAATCGATGCGACATTCTAAACAAAGTCAGACAAGAATTACCAGACTGCTGCTAAACCAATAAGAAGACGGAAAAAAGATCTGCTTAAAGAACCATTAGCAATTTGAGATGTGAGAGTTGCTGGGGATCTCTGTAAACGCTAAAAAAACCCGGGTTTAGATTAGAAGAAAAGGAAAAGGAATATGAAAAGGGAGTCCAAAACACACTGAAAAAGGTACCCGCTTGGACTCTTTTCCTCATATATCCTATTAAGATTCTTGGCCCGACCGCAAAACAAGCACTGATTTAGCAAGAATATCCAACTCGTTTCGATTTTTAAGCAGCCGGAACAGATGAGTCGCCACCTTTTCGAGGAAACAAAGTAGTTGCCACATGCTTCTACCACATAATGCGGCTACATGCGGAGAATCCTACTGGCTCTTCCTTTCCGTATTTGCAAATGCAAAAAGATTTTGACCGAATGTAAGAGCTGACTTTTTTTCTTTTATTTATTATTATTTTTACATAAGTACTCTAATTAATTGATCAATTTGCACGTACGTATTGGACTTATTTCTTTCCATTTTGGGGAGGATAGTGGACTTATTTATTCTATTAAAAGATTTTATTTTGAGACTGAGTCAGAGAATTTAATTTGATTAAATGAATTATAAAATGCTCCATATTAAAAAAAAGATTCACTAACAATAARAGAAAACTTCAGATAATAATAGATTATTATGTTAAGATATTTATTCCTTTTTACGATTGATTTATAGTAAGTCTAATCRGCTATCTAATAAATTCAACKATATACTCGTCAGTTGATCAATTAAGTTTATTAATTAAYGTATTTTAAAAATTAATTTAACCCACATTTATATACGTTAATATAAAAGTTAATTTTTTATTTAATTGCGATGTGTGTCAGTGGCCCTTTAGTTTTATCAATGCTCATAATTCATGGAGATTCTCTTTTCAGACTCCCTATTTGCAATACGCACTGTTTCCAGTTGACTTATTTTAAAATATATCCCCACTTTCTCTAAAAAGAAAAAAGAAAAAAGAAAAAAAATCAAGAGTGAGAATTAATGGATTTAGGTGGGCATCTAGAGGTCTARCTGAACAAAAAATATGTTTTCTTATTTAAAGAAATTGACATCACATTTTGTAACATAAACTAGAAGCACACAAATGAATTTTATAAGAAAAATGAAATGAATATTTTATTCATTTTCTTTTGCTTTTTGAAAATATATTATATGATCCAATTTGTGCCAAGTTTTATCAAATATTTTTTTACTTGAATTCGACTCAATTCAATAAATACTTCTAAAATAATTTTTTCTTAATAAAATCGTTGTGATTCATTAATTAATTCACTTATTCCACGACTTCTAATATGATATTTTTATTTATAAATAATGAGAGAAATATATTATATGATTGGATGTGAATGAAGTTCTACCAAACCTTCTTTACTTGAATTCAATAGATACTTCTAAAATAACATTTACTCAAAAAGATCGTTACTTATTCTAATATGACCATTTCTATTTGCAATAATGAGGGGRAAAAAAAGGGAAAGGTATGTAAAGTGGGTCGAAATTTGTTATCTAGATTTCTAACCCAAGTACAGATTCGGGAGCAAGGAAATAAACGAATGAGGAACGTTTTGAATTGGGCCAATCCAAGCCAACGCCTTTTTTGATCTTGCAACTCAAGTCCGATAARTCTTATTGCTCTATYGCTGAAAGAGATTTAGGCCAGCCCAACTCTCTCACATCTCTCTTTAAAGTCTAACCGGCCCAATTGTAGAATATTTGGTATTTATGTGGAATTTTGTATACATTGTTGCCTTTTTTATTTATATTAGAGCGCTCCATGTTTTTTTATCATATATTATTAAATTATTTTAAAGATTGTATTATAAAAATAATATTCATTCAATAAATGATTCCTACAATAATATAATATGATGTCAAAAAATTACATACAAATTAGGAGCTCACATACAATATTATCTGAACTAATTGTAATTTTAATTTTTTTAATTTATTATTCTTGTTTTGTTAGGACTATATTATACTTAGTTTTATTATTGTAAATGTTTAAATTCATAGTAATTTTTTTAGGTATTAATCAAGTTGGCAAAATGATCAGGAAATTGAATGTAAAAAGAACACTTTGGAGGAAAATGAGAAAATACATCCATCATTGGACCGATATAATATAATAATATTTATTATAAATTTTAGTTTTGTGTTATTGTGTTAGTCCAGGCTCAATCCATGTGTGTTTAAACGCGATAATTATTTTTCTGAAGATTTTAAATTATTTTAAGATTGACATTTTGTGCATACGTGAGGATTATACAATATATGATTACTATGTATACTTTTCCATGTAATATCGTTTGCCTTTTATTTATTTTTATTATACATAATCCATTTACTTCTAATGAGATTTTGTRTATAGACATACAAGGAAGTATTATTTAATATCCTATAATTTATTTAGTTCTAATGAGATTGTGCGCTTAAACGTTCAAGGAAATATTATTCAAAATCCGCTTATGATTTGAAATTGAACCCAATTATATAAAAAGACATTTAGATCAATTAATCTATGAATTATATTACTTGGGGACCTTGTATACTTGAATGAGTGAAGTTTTATTGCATATGCGATTTTATCAATGAATTATGCAAAGACTTTCTTTCCTATTGTAAGACACACAACAGTTAGGTAAAATGTTAGCATTGGCTGCTTAGTTTGGTTGAACGTTACACCAATTAGATGTTAAATTCTTGTATTCCTATGATGTTGTTTCAATTTTGTATTTTGAGTAATTTTATACTCGATATGCAATCTTGTGGCAGTTATTGTTAAGTCAATCGAACATCCTTGGATGAAATTGAGTAATACTGATTGATTTATCCTTTCGTATTTTAACTAATGTCATTATGGGCAAGATTTAAGTAGGAAAGGACAAAAATGATTTGTATGAATTATGATATTTTAATATAAATAAATAAATAAAAGCAGTAAAGAGTTAAGTTGATCGCTTCCCATGTTTTCTAAACCAATTTAAATTTTAATAAAAGTTAAAAAAACAAAAAATGGGAAGGCTATACATTCAGTAATTTCCGAGATAAATCATATTTATTGATACAGTTAAATATTTAGGTGAATCCAATTAATTAAACGATCAAGCAAATCATGTTATCCTTTCTTTTCAACTCTGAATTTTTTAGTRAACTTATGCRTTATATTTTCTTATTACATCCATCAAAGTACAATACGTACATATTCGAATTTTAAAAAAAGAGGAGAAGAGATGTTAGAGAGGTAAAAATATATATACACATGGGATTTTAATTGATGATAAATAAAAGTATATAATAAAAAATAAAATAAAAATATACTAAATAATTTTTGACCTTTTTTAAAGAAAAACAAATGACGTGGTTATATTAAAAACTTTGGTCTTATTAAAGGAAAAGAAAAAAAAAGAGAATTTATTTGGGAGATGATAAAGGAATATTCGCAATTAGATGACGTGTCAGCTCTTGAATTATKTGACTTTCTTTTTCATGTCGACCTTTTCCAAATTGAAATGCTAATCCCAGCCAAGGGTTGCCAGCAGCAAATTTCGACCAATCATATGATCATCTCGTACTATGTTTACTTAATTACAAGAATACTAGATTATAATAAGACGTCATCTTCGTTAAGCTTGTCGCCTAAAATTTTATTAATGTAGTAAATCCAATATTGTCAAAAAAAGATCAATACTTTTTATATTATTTAAATAAAAATATTTAAAAAAAACTCGTACGTGGATGCTTAAGAAACATACATACACTTCATATGTACTTATGACATGTCAAATAAATTTGGGAGATTATGAAAGTCAACACTATTAATTAATAAATTAATRACATTTAAAAATTGAAAATCGTACTAGGACGAAACTTTAAAAGTAGTGACTGCAAATGTTTCAATAATGTATGTTTCCACCTGGCAAATAGTAATAGAGGTGGAGGTTTGCGGTTTGAAGAAAGCTTATCTTCAGTGCTTGAAGTTGAATAATTAGTCTTACATAAATTGATTCCTTGATTAGATTTTACTAATTTTTTTTATGGATGGTTGGGTGACGTTTGAGCGGGATAAAGGAGAGATGAGAGGATAAATGTTTATCGCGTTTAAATGATCGATAAGAAAGAAGAAGGCGATGACATATTAATTTATAAAAATGAGGCCAAACTCTTAAATTCAAACACACCTCTTTGACCACGAAGTGTTAAAGGAAAACCCAATGTTCATCCTTTGATTTTAGTCTTTGACAAATCCCAGAAGCCCCCAATCTTGAGGAATGATCAAGACAATTGGAGGATTAAAAAAAAAAAAAAAAAGTTAACTCTTTTCCATGTGTTGTTCAAGATCAAGAGCAAATATCTTCATTTTGAGCTATTACAGATGAGAGGCACGAATCCATATTTCTCAAACCATAGTTAGATCTTGAAACAGAAGCATAAAGAAATTCTTTATAGGCTGTRTTAATATATTAACTTGATGCCTTTAAGGTTCCAGCTTTACAATTTCWTCATGAAGAACAGAAGACAACAGAAATGKTTCTAACGTTTTTTGCTATATACTTCATTCTTTACGGGTATTGCTGTAGATCCTGAACCAGAAAAGCCGATCAAGTTCACTCATATTCTCCCTCAGTTGACTCCTCATCCTTTAGGGATGCCAGTGAATCCAAGGATAACTCTCTGCGGTACTGCTGCACCACCAAAACCGATGCAGTAGTCGAAAAATCTGAGGAAGTTAATAAGTTCCCCAATGGCCCCAATTCTGGGCATTCGGTCTTCTTGCTCAGAGCTGCAACTAGTTGTCCCTCAGGCATTCTTCCCACCAGGAACAGATTACAACGGTTATAGGATCGGATCACTTCAATTGTTTCTGCAGCATCCTTTACTATCTTCTGTTCGAATTTTATTGATCCATCCTTCTGGATATTCTGCTTAAAATCAGAAAGGAACTCGTCATCCTCAGACCTGGCTTCAGGACTTGGGTTTTCATTCACATTTAAACGGACAGTTTCACCAACAACCATAGGATCCACTACAAACTGAACTGCAACTAAGTTGATACCCGGGTGCTCAGCCATCCGTGCACCATAAGCAAGAGCTTCACGATCATCATGACCACCGAAGAACAGAGCTGCTATTGTGTAGTCAACATTGCTGGCAGAGACATGTGATGTTCCACCAAGTCCACGGTCAACTAGAATACCAACTGAACATGGAGCATGCTGAAGAACTCTCCGATTAACATGCCTAAATTCGGTCCTGGTGGTTTCSAAGTGGCCATCAAGTCTCTGATGCTTATGGAATGGAAGAATTATCATAGCCACTTTCTTGCTCTCAGCACTAGTACATATATCTTCATGCATGTTAGCATATCTCGAGATTGCAGTGGTAGGTCTGATGGACACCCGATTAAGATGCCGGAAAGCCTCRAAAGCAACTACAATTTGGTTTTGATCAGCGTCCTGTACTTTGTTCCAGAAGGGCAGTCCATTCTTTCTTGCTTTGTGAACCATCAATATTGCAGATGACCTTTCAGAAAGCTCCATGAGGTGCATTGCATAGACACGAAGTCCTTCTCTCTTCTCTGTGCCACGGGAAGCCTCAATGAGATTGATAAGTGACGGAATATTTCTCGAAGTATGGAAGCAGGTCAACAACCGAAGTTGGCTACTTTCTTCCTTCCTCTGGATAGTTCTATGTTTGTACTCCAATTTAGCCATTTTAGCTGGCTTGTATATTGCTACAACAATTGGCGTGGTAACGAATGTTGTAAAGAGAGCCATTAAAACCAGGATGGCAAATGCTTGATCATTCAGAACCTACAAAATTTAGCAAAACAAATAAGCAAACATATTTTTCAGAAAAAGAAGAATGAAATTCCAATACTAAAGGTGTGACATTTATTACCCCTCTGTCTTTCCCAATGTTGAGGACAATGAGCTCCACCAAACCTTTGGTATTCATTAAAAACCCGAGAGTTAAAGCCTCCCGAAAGGGCATCCTGCAACTGAGGGCCACCAAGATAGTACCAACAATCTTCCCAAAACAAGCCGTGCAAATGACTAGAACAAGGAGGCCCCATGACTGAGCCCCTTGAATGGTGGCAACATTTGTCTTCAGACCACTTGAAACAAAGTACAATGGAAGAAATAGACCAGAGACAAGATCCTCGACTTTTTCCACCAGAGCACCAGCAAATGCCCCCTCCTTTGGCACAAGAACTCCCAGCACAAAAGCCCCAAACAGAGCATGAATTCCAATAGAATCAGTCACAAATCCTGCTGCTAAAACAGCAGCTAATGTAGCACATACATACAGCTCATCAACTGGTTCACCATCAGGGCATCGTCTTGCCATCCATTTGAAAATTGGAGGTGCAATGAATATACAGGCAGTTACGAAACCAGCACCAGTCAAAAGAACCCAAACTGAAACAAGTGGAGAATGACCTACACCTGAAAGGGCAACAGCAAGAGCAAGGAGAATCCATGCAGCCACGTCATTCACAGCTGCAGCTGACATAGCCATTCGACCAACATCCGTGGTTAAAAGCTTCAATTCAGCCAGGATACGAGCCAAAACTGGGAAGGCAGTGATGGAGAGAGCAACTCCCATGAACACCAAAAGCGGGCCTTCACTGACATCTCTGGAAATAGTTCCTCGAAGAACAAAGGATACTCCAATACCCAATGCAAATGGGAGAGAGATTCCTGCAAGAGCAATGGCCAAAGCCTTCTTTCCAGTCCGACGAAGGGCCTTTGGGTCCAGTTCCAGGCCGACAAGAAAAAGAAAGAAAAGTAGTCCAAGGTTCGCAAGTGTATCCAACACTGTTAGGCTCCGAGGGGGAAACAATGCATGGAGATAATTCGTGTTGCGACCCAGAGCTGATGGACCAAGAAGGACCCCTCCCTGCAGAAACAGTATCACCAGTTAATGACGTTCGACTTGCAAGTCGTAGTTGTTGCTTTACATACAAAGGGCTCATTAACCTTATCTAACTATGATACCGTCCGGAACTGTAAGAAGTAAAAGATATGCAATAGAGAGCACAGCCAATAAGCAATGAACAACTAAAATACTGGCTTCCTCAAACAAAAAACAGAAACCATAGAGCCCATAAAATCTGAGAAACTCACAATAATCTCAGCAATAACACGCGGTTGTCTTAATGGCCTGAGAAGATATGCTAGCAGTCTGGTGAGCAGAAGCACTAGGCATATCTGTACAATGAGCAGAGGAAGTGCATAATCAAGAGGATTATCCCCTTGGAAGGCTCCGTTCGATGTAGCCTTCATGGGTTGTGGACATTTGACTGTAGCATTAGAAGCCATTGTGCTCCAAGACAAAATGAAAGAAACCAAAAACTACGAACTTTTCTTCCAATGCCTGCAACATGTAGTAATATCCAACCGATCAGATTAATATCTTGTTTGGTGCGGCTATCAGAGCCATAAAAGTTACAGAACGAATTATTGCAACAAGATAAGAGATTCAGCAAACTAATACTGGCGTTTAACATCCAACAAGAACATTAACATTCATGAGAACCGTAATTACCCGATGATCACCGCACTATACTGCAACCAACAGAACGGGTACAAAGAGCTAAACCAGGGCCTCGAAGAAAATTTTATGTCCTTCTCAGGAGCTATTGGAAAAGGCAAACTTCAGGTAACTTTCAGGCATCTAGTCGAGTCTTTAAAGAAGATGCAATCTTAAATATATCAATCTAAAATCTGAGTCCTAATCCCAAAGGAAATTCCTAGAAAACTTAATCACATCCGGAGTATACATTGACAATTCCAATCCAATATCAGAAAGAGTTCTGGGACTGGAAGGAAACTGCTTTTGAATTCATGAAATCGCTTACAAGCACCTGACCCAAAAAGTCATATTTGCTTCCAAGTTCCGGGTGAGAAAAAATAAGTGAAAATGCCAATTTTCGGGAAGGGACCGGCTGGCTACTCCAATTTTGTGACTGACTAGGCGACATGTTTGAATTGAAAAAGAATTTATATTATAAGTAAACGTCTACATAAACTTAAAAGCTATCCACGGGATCATGAACATACTTTTTTCTTTTATATTCTTTTTCCTCTTTCAATACTTTACGGAGGGCTCTTTGGTAATTTAAGAAAAAAGTTTTTATTTCCTGTAAAACACCAAAACAAGGGGGAAAAAWGGTCAAACTCTTTATTTGGTTTCGTCTGGTAACTCGTGAGCAATTAGAAAAAGAAAAAGAAACTATAAATGCTTTGAAAAAATAATCCCTAAATTAGACCTAACAAAAGTTGATTTGGGTAAAAACTGATCGAACCGACCCAAAACACAAATGTCAATTCCAGAAGATTTTGGAAGTAAATGTGATGAAATTACTGGTGATGCAGCGGTGAGGGAGGAAGACATCTGGATGAGTGTTTTAGCACTTTGCAGACGTTAAGTATGATTTCAAGAGAGGGACCCATGTGATGCAGAATCTACAAAACTAGTAAAATATGTACTACTACTATAAACTGTCCTTTTGCACCAAAACAATTGCAACTCGGAAACCAGCACAGGGCAGAGTAGTAAGCAAAAACGAGTTTAAATTTCCGTTTCGGTTCTTCATGATTCCGCGAACCACCCGTTAGAAGTCAGACGCTAGCTTTTTTAATTTTCAAGTTTCAAATCAGCATAATTAACTCATTCATACATATCTGCTGCAATGYCCTTCAAATCCGTGAAACTTGCAATACTTGCCATCACTGACAATACTTTTCCATCGTCGATTCAGTTATCAACCGATCTAAGGACTTCCATTAGAATGACAACTCCATATGATCCGTTCTCTATGTGCAAAAATGGCGAAAAAGTCAAGAATCATATGATGCGCTACGCTCTCGATTCTGGACTTTCGATAATCCTCGTCCTCGATAATGAAATCTATTACGTATACAAATTCCAGGAAAAACAAAAATAGTACCATCCTCAAATGTGAAATTTTCATAACATGTAGAGGAGAGACAGAAGGGGAGAGAGAGAGGGAACCTGGAATTTGGAGAAGTTCCAAGAGGAGCTGTTCTTCACCACGGTGCTCTCTGCATTTCCTCAGAAAAGCTTTTGAACATGGAGGATTAAGTTGAAGCTTGAAGTAAGGATCGGTTGTAGGAGGGACACAAAGAAAGAGGCAGAGAGAGAGAGAGAAGATACAGAGGAAATAGAGCTCCAAATATGGAGGAATGGACAACGAAGCGCAGAGAGAGAAAAGGCTGGCTTTGAAGTTGGAAAGAGTGTGGGTTGACGAGTGTGGCGTCTTTCATCGCTCAGTATTTGTAGAACCGCGAAACTTTGTGATTTGCCCAAACTGCCACTGTACTAAAAAACATTTTCTCCCTTTTTTATGCTCATACTCTTTCTCTCCCTTACTTGACTATTACACCGCCTAGGTAGTTTTCTATTATACTGGTTTGGTATGATATACATTTTTTAATTTCTTAATTAACGGAGGAGAGAAATTAAGATATATACACRTCGAATTTCGATTGATGTTCGAGAATGTACAATAAAAATATAGGAAGAAGGTATACTAAAAGATTTTAACCCTATTAGACTAATTCAAAAAATATGATTACAAAGAGCGGGAAGACTTGAAAATTTGGTATGAAAGAGGTAAACAGACAATACTGATAGATACATGAATTTGGATAGAATTAAACAAACATATCTATACATATGTAAATATATCTATCCATTTATTTTGTGGGTATGAGACAAAGAACTTTTAAAACCCTTGGCACATACTGCAATTTCTGAAAATCATTTGGACCTACGGATAAACTATTTAAGGACTAATATGAAACGATGTAAAAGTTTTGGCGTCAAAATGCAAAATCAGCAACGACTGAGCAGTAAATCTTTATGTTGTTAATCTTATACTGGATTTAGATTAATTTAAATGGAAATCGACTAATATCCATTAATTTATTTCTACTTATCCATATTCATTTAATTACTACACTGGACTGGATAGATTTGCTGGTTCTTCCATAGAAATATTGGGAGATCCGATCCTTTAGACAAGATATTATGATTAACCTTTTCTTAATTTATCATAATATGATATATCAGCGAATTAGATACATTTTTTTAGTAAAGAAAATATATTTTAAGTTCGTTCCACATCTTCTCGGGATTGTCTCGTACTAAGATAATATCGTAACTCAATTAATTATAAATATTTTCTATTTCCTTGGTGCCTATATTTGATTAGTAACGGGATTGGAAATATTCTTTTATTGAGAAAATATGTTTTAAGTTCGATGTACATCTAAATAAAAACTTTTTTATTAGATAAATATGTCTCAATAACTCATATTTCTTTGTTGTTCAGCTACGTAATGTAATTTATTAGTTAAAATTTAATCGAATAAAAATCTATCAAATTGAAATTATTTGAAAATATAATTTGGATTATTTTATTACCTTATGTTGTGTTGTTTGATTGAGATTTATCTCGTAAAGTGCAAATAAATCATTTTAATTCATAAACAATTAAATTTTTACTTAAAAAACAATCCAAATTTTGTTTTTCAAGATACACCGTGCATGAAAATAGTCTTTTCACAGTAATCAGTGAATAAATTTATATATTAAAAAAATAGAAACACATAGAGATTAAGTTATATTTATTTTGTTATTTACATTCATCCTTAAAGAGTTTACAAAAATAGAGTAAGAAGGAAAGAAAATGTAAAAATGACAATATTTTAAAACGCTATTACCAAATCAAACATCCACTCAAACATTACTCGGCATACTTTAATTTTATCGATTGATGTGACCTATAAACCAAGAACTGATTATATTCGTATTAATGATTGATTATTAATAAATAATTATCTTGTACTTACACGCTTAATTTTCTAATAAAAGGATAAGATTAAAAGGTATAAACTTTGACAAACAATTGTCAGTCATTTTCTAATTTAAAATGTATAATTATAAAAGTATGGTATTTAAATAGTAAATTGCAAAACTTCCACAACTAATATGCCGAAAAATAAACAGGAAAAAAGGGAAAATGAAAATGAAGTGTAATGAAAAGGAACGGTTGGTGAGACAAAGAAAAAAGTGCACCTATGATCTTTAGATTATAATGGCATGATACAAACAACGACTAAAAGAGATTAGAAGGGGGCATGTACGCCTTCCTCCTTTTTTCTGAAAAGNATCATAGCCACTTTCTTGCTCTCAGCACTAGTACATATATCTTCATGCATGTTAGCATATCTCGAGATTGCAGTGGTAGGTCTGATGGACACCCGATTAAGATGCCGGAAAGCCTCAAAAGCAACTACAATTTGGTTTTGATCAGCGTCCTGTACTTTGTTCCAGAAGGGCAGTCCATTCTTTCTTGCTTTGTGAACCATCAATATTGCAGATGACCTTTCAGAAAGCTCCATGAGGTGCATTGCATAGACACGAAGTCCTTCTCTCTTCTCTGTGCCACGGGAAGCCTCAATGAGATTGATAAGTGACGGAATATTTCTCGAAGTATGGAAGCAGGTCAACAACCGAAGTTGGCTACTTTCTTCCTTCCTCTGGATAGTTCTATGTTTGTACTCCAATTTAGCCATTTTAGCTGGCTTGTATATTGCTACAACAATTGGCGTGGTAACGAATGTTGTAAAGAGAGCCATTAAAACCAGGATGGCAAATGCTTGATCATTCAGAACCTACAAAATTTAGCAAAACAAATAAGCAAACATATTTTTCAGAAAAAGAAGAATGAAATTCCAATACTAAAGGTGTGACATTTATTACCCCTCTGTCTTTCCCAATGTTGAGGACAATGAGCTCCACCAAACCTTTGGTATTCATTAAAAACCCGAGAGTTAAAGCCTCCCGAAAGGGCATCCTGCAACTGAGGGCCACCAAGATAGTACCAACAATCTTCCCAAAACAAGCCGTGCAAATGACTAGAACAAGGAGGCCCCATGACTGAGCCCCTTGAATGGTGGCAACATTTGTCTTCAGACCACTTGAAACAAAGTACAATGGAAGAAATAGACCAGAGACAAGATCCTCGACTTTTTCCACCAGAGCACCAGCAAATGCCCCCTCCTTTGGCACAAGAACTCCCAGCACAAAAGCCCCAAACAGAGCATGAATTCCAATAGAATCAGTCACAAATCCTGCTGCTAAAACAGCAGCTAATGTAGCACATACATACAGCTCATCAACTGGTTCACCATCAGGGCATCGTCTTGCCATCCATTTGAAAATTGGAGGTGCAATGAATATACAGGCAGTTACGAAACCAGCACCAGTCAAAAGAACCCAAACTGAAACAAGTGGAGAATGACCTACACCTGAAAGGGCAACAGCAAGAGCAAGGAGAATCCATGCAGCCACGTCATTCACAGCTGCAGCTGACATAGCCATTCGACCAACATCCGTGGTTAAAAGCTTCAATTCAGCCAGGATACGAGCCAAAACTGGGAAGGCAGTGATGGAGAGAGCAACTCCCATGAACACCAAAAGCGGGCCTTCACTGACATCTCTGGAAATAGTTCCTCGAAGAACAAAGGATACTCCAATACCCAATGCAAATGGGAGAGAGATTCCTGCAAGAGCAATGGCCAAAGCCTTCTTTCCAGTCCGACGAAGGGCCTTTGGGTCCAGTTCCAGGCCGACAAGAAAAAGAAAGAAAAGTAGTCCAAGGTTCGCAAGTGTATCCAACACTGTTAGGCTCCGAGGGGGAAACAATGCATGGAGATAATTCGTGTTGCGACCCAGAGCTGATGGACCAAGAAGGACCCCTCCCTGCAGAAACAGTATCACCAGTTAATGACGTTCGACTTGCAAGTCGTAGTTGTTGCTTTACATACAAAGGGCTCATTAACCTTATCTAACTATGATACCGTCCGGAACTGTAAGAAGTAAAAGATATGCAATAGAGAGCACAGCCAATAAGCAATGAACAACTAAAATACTGGCTTCCTCAAACAAAAAACAGAAACCATAGAGCCCATAAAATCTGAGAAACTCACAATAATCTCAGCAATAACACGCGGTTGTCTTAATGGCCTGAGAAGATATGCTAGCAGTCTGGTGAGCAGAAGCACTAGGCATATCTGTACAATGAGCAGAGGAAGTGCATAATCAAGAGGATTATCCCCTTGGAAGGCTCCGTTCGATGTAGCCTTCATGGGTTGTGGACATTTGACTGTAGCATTAGAAGCCATTGTGCTCCAAGACAAAATGAAAGAAACCAAAAACTACGAACTTTTCTTCCAATGCCTGCAACATGTAGTAATATCCAACCGATCAGATTAATATCTTGTTTGGTGCGGCTATCAGAGCCATAAAAGTTACAGAACGAATTATTGCAACAAGATAAGAGATTCAGCAAACTAATACTGGCGTTTAACATCCAACAAGAACATTAACATTCATGAGAACCGTAATTACCCGATGATCACCGCACTATACTGCAACCAACAGAACGGGTACAAAGAGCTAAACCAGGGCCTCGAAGAAAATTTTATGTCCTTCTCAGGAGCTATTGGAAAAGGCAAACTTCAGGTAACTTTCAGGCATCTAGTCGAGTCTTTAAAGAAGATGCAATCTTAAATATATCAATCTAAAATCTGAGTCCTAATCCCAAAGGAAATTCCTAGAAAACTTAATCACATCCGGAGTATACATTGACAATTCCAATCCAATATCAGAAAGAGTTCTGGGACTGGAAGGAAACTGCTTTTGAATTCATGAAATCGCTTACAAGCACCTGACCCAAAAAGTCATATTTGCTTCCAAGTTCCGGGTGAGAAAAAATAAGTGAAAATGCCAATTTTCGGGAAGGGACCGGCTGGCTACTCCAATTTTGTGACTGACTAGGCGACATGTTTGAATTGAAAAAGAATTTATATTATAAGTAAACGTCTACATAAACTTAAAAGCTATCCACGGGATCATGAACATACTTTTTTCTTTTATATTCTTTTTCCTCTTTCAATACTTTACGGAGGGCTCTTTGGTAATTTAAGAAAAAAGTTTTTATTTCCTGTAAAACACCAAAACAAGGGGGAAAAAWGGTCAAACTCTTTATTTGGTTTCGTCTGGTAACTCGTGAGCAATTAGAAAAAGAAAAAGAAACTATAAATGCTTTGAAAAAATAATCCCTAAATTAGACCTAACAAAAGTTGATTTGGGTAAAAACTGATCGAACCGACCCAAAACACAAATGTCAATTCCAGAAGATTTTGGAAGTAAATGTGATGAAATTACTGGTGATGCAGCGGTGAGGGAGGAAGACATCTGGATGAGTGTTTTAGCACTTTGCAGACGTTAAGTATGATTTCAAGAGAGGGACCCATGTGATGCAGAATCTACAAAACTAGTAAAATATGTACTACTACTATAAACTGTCCTTTTGCACCAAAACAATTGCAACTCGGAAACCAGCACAGGGCAGAGTAGTAAGCAAAAACGAGTTTAAATTTCCGTTTCGGTTCTTCATGATTCCGCGAACCACCCGTTAGAAGTCAGACGCTAGCTTTTTTAATTTTCAAGTTTCAAATCAGCATAATTAACTCATTCATACATATCTGCTGCAATGYCCTTCAAATCCGTGAAACTTGCAATACTTGCCATCACTGACAATACTTTTCCATCGTCGATTCAGTTATCAACCGATCTAAGGACTTCCATTAGAATGGCAACTCCATATGATCCGTTCTCTATGTGCAAAAATGGCGAAAAAGTCAAGAATCATATGATGCGCTACGCTCTCGATTCTGGACTTTCGATAATCCTCGTCCTCGATAATGAAATCTATTACGTATACAAATTCCAGGAAAAACAAAAATAGTACCATCCTCAAATGTGAAATTTTCATAACATGTAGAGGAGAGACAGAAGGGGAGAGAGAGAGGGAACCTGGAATTTGGAGAAGTTCCAAGAGGAGCTGTTCTTCACCACGGTGCTCTCTGCATTTCCTCAGAAAAGCTTTTGAACATGGAGGATTAAGTTGAAGCTTGAAGTAAGGATCGGTTGTAGGAGGGACACAAAGAAAGAGGCAGAGAGAGAGAGAGAAGATACAGAGGAAATAGAGCTCCAAATATGGAGGAATGGACAACGAAGCGCAGAGAGAGAAAAGGCTGGCTTTGAAGTTGGAAAGAGTGTGGGTTGACGAGTGTGGCGTCTTTCATCGCTCAGTATTTGTAGAACCGCGAAACTTTGTGATTTGCCCAAACTGCCACTGTACTAAAAAACATTTTCTCCCTTTTTTATGCTCATACTCTTTCTCTCCCTTACTTGACTATTACACCGCCTAGGTAGTTTTCTATTATACTGGTTTGGTATGATATACATTTTTTAATTTCTTAATTAACGGAGGAGAGAAATTAAGATATATACACRTCGAATTTCGATTGATGTTCGAGAATGTACAATAAAAATATAGGAAGAAGGTATACTAAAAGATTTTAACCCTATTAGACTAATTCAAAAAATATGATTACAAAGAGCGGGAAGACTTGAAAATTTGGTATGAAAGAGGTAAACAGACAATACTGATAGATACATGAATTTGGATAGAATTAAACAAACATATCTATACATATGTAAATATATCTATCCATTTATTTTGTGGGTATGAGACAAAGAACTTTTAAAACCCTTGGCACATACTGCAATTTCTGAAAATCATTTGGACCTACGGATAAACTATTTAAGGACTAATATGAAACGATGTAAAAGTTTTGGCGTCAAAATGCAAAATCAGCAACGACTGAGCAGTAAATCTTTATGTTGTTAATCTTATACTGGATTTAGATTAATTTAAATGGAAATCGACTAATATCCATTAATTTATTTCTACTTATCCATATTCATTTAATTACTACACTGGACTGGATAGATTTGCTGGTTCTTCCATAGAAATATTGGGAGATCCGATCCTTTAGACAAGATATTATGATTAACCTTTTCTTAATTTATCATAATATGATATATCAGCGAATTAGATACATTTTTTTAGTAAAGAAAATATATTTTAAGTTCGTTCCACATCTTCTCGGGATTGTCTCGTACTAAGATAATATCGTAACTCAATTAATTATAAATATTTTCTATTTCCTTGGTGCCTATATTTGATTAGTAACGGGATTGGAAATATTCTTTTATTGAGAAAATATGTTTTAAGTTCGATGTACATCTAAATAAAAACTTTTTTATTAGATAAATATGTCTCAATAACTCATATTTCTTTGTTGTTCAGCTACGTAATGTAATTTATTAGTTAAAATTTAATCGAATAAAAATCTATCAAATTGAAATTATTTGAAAATATAATTTGGATTATTTTATTACCTTATGTTGTGTTGTTTGATTGAGATTTATCTCGTAAAGTGCAAATAAATCATTTTAATTCATAAACAATTAAATTTTTACTTAAAAAACAATCCAAATTTTGTTTTTCAAGATACACCGTGCATGAAAATAGTCTTTTCACAGTAATCAGTGAATAAATTTATATATTAAAAAAATAGAAACACATAGAGATTAAGTTATATTTATTTTGTTATTTACATTCATCCTTAAAGAGTTTACAAAAATAGAGTAAGAAGGAAAGAAAATGTAAAAATGACAATATTTTAAAACGCTATTACCAAATCAAACATCCACTCAAACATTACTCGGCATACTTTAATTTTATCGATTGATGTGACCTATAAACCAAGAACTGATTATATTCGTATTAATGATTGATTATTAATAAATAATTATCTTGTACTTACACGCTTAATTTTCTAATAAAAGGATAAGATTAAAAGTTATACACTTTGACAAACTATTGTCAGTCATTTTCTAATTTAAAATGTATAATTATAAAAGTATGGTATTTAAATAGTAAATTGCAAAACTTCCACAACTAATATGCCGAAAAATAAACAGGAAAAAAGGGAAAATGAAAATGAAGTGTAATGAAAAGGAACGGTTGGTGAGACAAAGAAAAAAGTGCACCTATGATCTTTAGATTATAATGGCATGATACAAACAACGACTAAAAGAGATTAGAAGGGGGGATGTACGCCTTCCTCCTTTTTTCTGAAAAGCTCTAGGTACAATAATCATTTTTTTAAAATTTATATAAAAATTTTTTATCTTTAAAATATCATCTCGCTCTCTTCTTTTAATATCTTAATTATTTAATTTCGTTTCTTTAAAATTAAATTTCAAGTTTTATCTATTTTTACATCGGTTCATGAGTTTTAAAAGTAAGCTTTTTCCGTGAGTGTGTTTGCACAAATTGACCAGTAACTCGTGTGATGCTTTGGCTTTATGGTTGGCATCCCCAACCAATCATTTAAGTTCAAAGGAGTAGCAACTAGTCTATATTTTTCCATGGCCGGTGTTGCTCACATCTGAAGAATCGAAAAGCTTTAACCAGTGTAGGTGCGGCCATCATCTTCCACAAGAAAATAATAAAACTCACGTTATCCTTGTGGACGACTGTACATTGTCCCGATCCAATCCATTCAGTTTTATTTAGCATCAACACAAGAAATAGAAGAATATTCAGAATCTAAAAGTCAACTYGGATCCYCTATTGCATTGTGTACGTGCGGTCGTCATATCCTCAATCAGACACGACACTAAGGAGGCAGTAGCCAGCTCGGCTCGAGACTTTTCAAAATATTTGATTTTTTTTTTCCTTGAGGAGGAGTTCAAAATTACTACTATTACTAGTAAAGAGCTTCTTTTGAATTTCTGAAAACGTTTCACAATTTATTTGCAATTACTATTAAATTATATTTTTATTTTTATTTTAAAAAAATATGAGAATTAATTGTATGGGGAAAAAATATAAATAAAAAGAAATAAGCTAACTTTGAAAATTACATAAGTACAAAATGTGAAAAAAAAAATTAATTATGGGCGAGATGTGGTACACCAAGAAAAAAAATTATATTACTTTCTCAACTTAAGATAAGTCATCTAAGTCATTTTACTTTTGTAAAGAAAATTTTAATATTACCTATATTTATGTATTTTGAAATTAGTTTCAAAAGCCTTATTTNTATTTTTATTTTTATTTTAAAAAAATATGAGAATTAATTGTATGGGGAAAAAAATATAAATAAAAAGAAATAAGCTAACTTTGAAAATTACATAAGTATAAAATGTGAAAAAAAAAATTAATTATGTGCGAGATGTGGTACACCAAGAAAAAAAAATTATATTACTATCTCAACCTAAGATATAAGTCATCTTAGTCATTTTATTTTTATCAAAAAAAATTTTAATAGTACCCATATTTATGTATTTTGAAATTAGTTTCAAATGCCTTATTTGAATAAAAAATTAAAAGCTTATTTATTAATATTTAACTAGTATTTTAAAAATTAAAAAAAAATCTTTCAAGAGACTTTGAGAGACAATAAGGAGATTAGAAAGGAGAGACGGGTCGAGAAAAAAAAGTAAGAAATGAAAGAAAATAGTATTTTAGGTAGTTTAAGAAAAAAAGTATCCTATTTATTTGTACGTATTAATTTAAAAATAATTTATAATTTGAAAATAAAATAGATGTACCATGATAGTTGATGCCTTGGCAGCTAGTGAATGTGACAGCGGCTATGTTTGTATGGTCATTCTCTTTTTGTTTGGGCTACTACGGCTTTTCTGGCATTTAATGGAAATGAATATGTCTTGGTATAAGTTATTCATGGTTCCAAAGGATGCTCTGAGTTCATTGACTCGGTTTAGGTAAGTGTGGACTCAAAGAATGGTCATGTATGGCGTATCATAGTACTAGTACTAATATTTTCCCGAATTAAWATTAGAAATTATCACATCTCGAAACGTTACAGATTCTAACAAAAAAGTGGGGCAAAAAGCTTCTAAGATGATCTGTCCTAACCTACCATAATGTTGTTCCATCCCTATAGGATGTAGACCTTGGATAGAAATTAGAATCCACATTACTTCATACTACCAATTACTTCTACTTTCATTTTGGACGGACCAAAAAGATTCTTACCACTGTTTCTCCTTTATTACTTATTCTATTGTAAATTACGATAGACCATACTAATCTAAGTCACAGCCATATACTCCAATAATTTATACTAAAACACATTTTTCATATTTGTTACTTTTTTATCCATGTTTACATTAATTTTTTAATTGAAATGATACGTGTTATATATCGATTTACCGAATTTTTTTATTTCGTATCAGAATATTAAGTCATAGTCTCTCGTAGAAAGATGACGTGATTGGCATCATCATTGTAAGTACTTGCAACGCTATTTGACTCAACATTGAGAAGGAATTTAAAAAATAAAATTAATAATTAAAAAATARTTTGTCCCTCGATCACTTCTAAAAAGTATCTCTATAAAATAAGGGTTGCTTTTATCATTTTAGGTCGAATAGAGTCACTAAGCAATCGTTTTGCTTTTCTGTTTGAAAAGTAACCTGCATTTGAAGAATAGGTGATGCTCTGTGTATCTATACTTTCATAGTATAACATGGCATGAACTTCTCCTTCCTTTGTGGCCAAGAAGAACTAAATTAGAAACATAGCTTTTCCAGAAAATTTTGTCTAATGATCTTGCATTTCTTTGTCCTTAGAATGTGGCCCAATAGAATACTATGGAGACTAGTGTCTTTCTTACTCAGACCAACACCTGTATATATGGAATATCAATTTCATCATTACTCCTTAATGATCATACCAAACAAATAAATAAATAAAAATACACGTCTGAAAATACTTAATATTGACATTGAAATTAAATTATATACCTTTCAATCTGATGAGAACCGTTGAGTAAATAATGCATTTTTGTAGCAATGACTTTCAAATCGAGCGTGCAATAATTCCTATATACTATAGTAGAAATGTCCAATATAATTAATGTTCATCAGGTTGACTTATCCATTCTTAACCGATCAAACTACATCATCCTCAATTATTCGTTCGTTTATTAATAAAATATCGATATTTCTACTATAGTATATAGCAAAGAATAATTACTTTCTTAAAATAAATATATATTTTTTCRATTAAAGCACGACATACAATTGGAGTTTCACCAATTAAAAAATAACACCAGTTTGGAGACATATAATTGATGTTAGGTCATGGTTTTCTCATCAAAGAAATGCATTGGGAAGATCTTCTAATGTATATATAGAAACTTTTGTGATTTACGAGTTGGCTTGGCTTATTATTTTGATTACAAAACGAAACGTTTATTGCGATTTATCGAATACATTTGGAAGGTTCTTTTCTTTGTGCAACACTCAAAAGATATATATACGAAATGGAGTAAAGGTATTGATTCTAGCACATGAACTAACTGGAATATGTTCCCTCTAATTAAGGCAAGACAGAGAGTTATTTCCTCACATTTATAGGTATTGACCATTGAGGAAACTAATCAACGGCTTAGAGTTGAACAAATTAAGGGGAATCATCTAATTCCGGAAGTGATTTCTTGGTCTCTCCAACTTTTTGGATGGGATACAATTGATCTGCTRTGGTTTCTGCCAAGGATTTCTATTACTATTAAGGTTTGTGATTCATTAATTTCTTGCTAAAATAAAATGGTTGGTTTGGCAATAATGCAATATATCAAAATTCTATCAGGTGTTTGGACCRCTCAAATTGACTATATATTACTAACCCAGGAAAAGTCATGGATACCTTCCAATGTTAGGCATATGTATTAGATATGTAGTCTTTGTTGGATAAAATTGCAAGCAATAAATTTAAGATTGAGTTTGTTTGCAAAAAACAAAGAAAAAATTAAGATTGAGTATTCGATTTGTAAATAATTATAAATTATTTCAATCTTGAGGAATCGTCATTAATATTAATTTCTTATGTAAGTTGTAAAAACATTTAACGTGCCTCTAACTTTCGCTCCTATATAAATTATATTTTGAGGTAAAATTAAGCACAACTTATTTTCGACACAACTCGCCAATTTCCAATATCGGACCACATGCAAATGTCAACCCTACCGAAGAAATCCAATAAGCCTTCCACCTCGGTTAGAAGTATAAGTAATATGAATCTTTATATTAATATGGGCATTGACTGTATAAGTTATGTGCCCCTTCATATTGACTTAAGCGGACTTGGACACAATTATACCCCTCTATATCGATGCAAACTCAAAGAGCACTTAAGATCCCACTTTTTTTTTTTTTTTAAAGACTAAAAGCAGTGATTTATATTGTAAAAGCGCTAGGCAAATTAACCTTAGCAGCAAAGTTTACATAAAAAAGCATTRTAGAACATAAATATGCTAACAGACAGGAAAATTTTGCTKTACGTGGCACCATAGCAAGAGCATGATAAATAGGAATACGAGCCCGAGATCATAAGTCATTCAACAGTGATCTGAAAACAGAAAAGCCGATCTCGCTGCCCTACAAACGATGGACACCCAGCAGGCAATCAGATTCCACAGTGAAAGAATCAAGCTCAACCTCCTCAACTATAAGGAMTGCCCTCTGTTCAGTASATGAGACGCCCGTTGCACGACTCTTGAGCTCCCACTTCGGCTAGGGGTATAGCGCTGTGTCCCTTTATAGCAACTTGCGCGATCTTCCCCTCACTCATGAGCTGGGCCTTTCTGGGGGCTTAGGGTTGGAGTTAAGCCCTTCGCCCCATGAGCTAACTTTTTGGTTTAGACTTAAGCTAATCTATCTTTAACAACCAATTACAAAAAAGAAAAATAAATATATATAAATTTTTAAATAAAAAACCTTAAAGGATCTGATTTTTTAATTAAAAGAAAGTTTAATTTAAAACTCTTTYAAAATAATGCTATAAATAAAAATAAAAAATATGATCTTGATACTGTTTACTTATTAACTGTCGCAAGTTATTAAATTATAGAAAATTYTAAATAACGCTWTATAAGTGCAACTAKAAAATTAGGCCAGGTGATTGGAATGTGACTAAATAATGAARAGTCATAAGAGCATATTGCCAACATGTCTGTATTCGTGTAAGTAAAAGAAACCATTTATTTGACAAAAGACCAAAGAAGACATTGATTGATTTAGGACATTTACCTTATTCAGACGTTTGGCAAATGGAAAATTGAATCCCTCAAATATGAATATATATTATTATCTCATTACAACGATAAGAGAATTTTAAAATAAAAAATTTATTACTTATTTAAAAAAATGAGACATTATTGGTGTCAACTCATGTCAAGGGCGTACGATGATCGGAACCAACGTAATAGAAGGAATATACAGTACTATTCCTGACTTTTCTTTCTCCTTTTTTTTTAAAAGTACCCTTGACTTTTTTAGTGCATTATTATTGTTTTTTACTATTTTAGTTTAGTCAACTAAGTTTTTTTTTTTTTTTTTTGGGGGGGGGGGATTTTAAAGGAAGGGGCAGTTTTTAGAATTTTATTGGCTAGTTATTTATATTTTATTTAACTAACCAATAAAATACTTGGTCTCAAATGGAATGGTCTAAAAATTGGAGCTTAGAAAACAATTGACTAGCTTATAACTAATAAAGGTGGCAAATATTTTTTTTAATATTATAAAAGTTATAACTTGTTACCATTTTTTTATTTTTACTACTATTTTTTTTTAGTAGGATAACAATAATAATAATAAGGAAAGATACTTAACCCAAYAAAATCGTAGTTGGTATTTGGATTACAACAATATGAGGTTTACGTTCAACCCTACTTATATCCTAATGTTAGAAGAGTTCTTAATTGAGCCTTGCTTGAGCGAAAGTCAGGCGTTGCAGCTCAAACAACATTAGGAATAAAATTAATTAAAATACTTTTTCAAAGACGAGCTCAAAAAATATTTATGAAATTTTCTTTCAACCGATCCAATTATATAAGTCAATTTCATTACTTTGAATTCGGTAGTCCATAACATCAATCGATAATTATAGAGTTAATTTTTAGATAATTTTCAGTCACAAATAAAGAGTTATTCATAACATCAATTACGTATCTACGCATTCTCTTTATAGAGTGAAAAGATTATTTAAATCTACGTGTACATATTTATTTAACTTATTCAAAATCTCTGAGCTCGTAATTTTATTAATTCATCCAACATAATTTTGAGAATTTTGTAAGAGAAGAAATGCAATAAAGTTTATGGTCCCGGATCTCCTGCTATTGTCTCTCTTATATGCTCTGTGACACTTTAAATAATTTGACACATTTACCCAAATTAATTGACTTCCACAAATTCTATTTCCATCATAAGTTAAACTTCAACTAAATCAATTACACATTTAAGGCAGATAGTGGCTTATTTGTAAATACATTTTCAAGCAGATTTTTTTTAAAAAAAAAATATTATAGCAATGAAGAAACTTAAATTTGAGGAAACTAATTCTCGGTGCGGATGGCCTAAACTGAGAATGATCTGAACTCTCAACTCTCCTACTGGACAGATTTGATCCACGAGTCCACATAAGWATCTTATCTTAAGAGCCATGACCAAATCCACCTGGGCCAGCCTTTTTAGGCCTCCCTAGCCCAATTCTCCTTTTTTCTTTTTCTTTTTTCTAAATTTCTTCTTTGTTCATATATCGGGTTAAGGCAAAAGAGAGAATTTATAATTTGAATTACGAACCTCTTCAAGTAGGACTAAACTCGTAGTAGAACTATTATAGTATATTTGATAATATAATTTAATACAAGAAAATCAAGTTAAGATTTTTAACTCGGAATTTTGGTTTCACTTGATAAGAAAAAGAAAAAAATATGAACGTGGTTGGATAAGTAATATATGTCGTTTAAGATTGATATTTTTTTGTTTAAATATTTGTCATTTTGTAAAATTAAAAAAGTATTTATTATACATTTTTTTATTTTATCCTTCTTCTTAGTTGTAATTTCATTAATGATTATCACTATTTTTAATAAAATATTTTATCAAAATGAGTAGAAATTCAATTGGAAATTGCGTTTAGTTTGATGGATTAAATGGAAAAAAGTTAAATAATCCAATGTTGAAGTTGGATAGTTAAAATTTGGAATCGGAATTTTGACTATAAATAATAAAATTCACTTATTAAGCATGAAAAAACAAAGAGTAATCAAAAGAGGTAATTAGTATTTTAATTTTTATAATTTAACTTGTTTACGAGATTTCTTAATTTGGAATTGGAATTTTGACTATAAATAATAAAACTCACTTATTAAGCATGAAAAAACAAAGAGTAATCAAAGGATATAATTAATATTTTAAT
>MEJB01000002.1:5629274-5722567 GCA_001752375.1 Rhazya stricta | reverse complement strand
TGAAAAACAAAAGACAAAGGTAATCAAGAGATATAATTAATATTTAATTCTTTATAATTTAATTATATTTTACGAAATTTCTTAACATGATGGATAATAATTCTTAAAGACAAATAAAAAAGAACAAAATAGAATATTTTCATTATTTATAAATAGATATATTCACAGACGTTTGTTAGAAACTAATAATTTTTAGTTTCCCATTTCATGAAATACCTTTTTTGCATAGGAGGATTTTAGATGATAGGTTCTATTAAAAAGTGAATATCACCATTTGGTGAGTCAAAATTATTGTTTTACCGTAGTAATTTCTTCGGTGACAAAACTATATAAGCACAGGAACTGGTCGGTGGAATGGGATCAGCAAGTTGGTTCCCCTCTTGACAAATGATGGAGGAAGAGAGGAACTAGTCAAAACTCCCGTGAATAGCAGATACAATATACACCCCGTGGCCCTCTAGAGGATGTGACTTTCACATCACATCTCTAGCACCAACTTTCCTGCCACTATAATTCGATGCATCTTGAAAGAGTCTGAACATGTATTTTGTTATTATTCTCATAACTATTATCAAATATTAATAATGATTTTACAAATCAGATCTATCTTTCTTAAGAAGGTATACCACTGATCACATCACAAAATAAAAAATCATACCTTTTTATCTTATCATTACTCGTAACGTTGTTTTTTTATAATCTAGTATATTATCTACTATTATCATATATCCTCACAAATGAAACAATGAGCAATGTACTCTCATCGACTTCTTTTTTTAAAATATCGGAAAAGACTCTTTACATATCAATAATACGTATAAAATATAATTGAGAGTTCATACTTTTCTCATTTTAATCTAACCTTATTCATAGTGTTTTCTTAATAATCAGGCACAGCTCACAGCAAATCCATAGCGAGTATATGATAAATAATGAATCAATAAATGTGACACAAATTAATATGCACAATCTTAAATCAAAAATAGATTATATATATATTGTCGATCGAATTTAAGCAATATTTTATAGACTAATTTGGAAACAAATTAAATTTCTAATGAATGAATCATATTATAATAGTTTTCTTAAATATTACTTGGCAATTGCGTATTTTCTACTTACTGATCATACGTTATAATGTATATATAGATAACAAACATAATCTGGATTCCAAACAATGTATTCACAAAGTACTTTATTCACAAATACTGAATATAGCACTCTCTTTGGCATGCATCAACATGATTGTAACAGATATTAGGTAGTAAAATGATACGCTGTCAATCAATGTGTTGAGTCTATCTATCACAATCGCACAAAGTCTGCTCGAAACGTTATAACTTCTTGCCCAATCATGAAGGTGCACCCAGAACCCAAAAGCATAAATACCTCGGAATCATAGTATTGACTCCTACATGAAATATGTTGTATTTTTACAAAAAAACAATATTTACAAAAGAGATATCCACAACATCATTAATTTGATCAAATCAAATTATAAATACAGTAAAGAAATTAATAAACGAACTTCAAATTTAAAATGATCTAGACGCATTAACTTGAAATATAATGATTAAACAAATGGGGAGTTAAAAACATAGTTTTAATTATGGCCTATTACTTATAAAAAATGAACTTTTAAATTGGTTATTATAAGTAAAAGAAAAGATGTTTGTCAAAAAAACTCTTACAAAGTTACGGTGTATATGGTTCAAAACAATAGCTAATTGTTATGAAATGTCTATAATAGCGTCCACTATTATGACAAAATAAATGATTTGTATTATCCGGATGATTTTTAGTGACAGATATATAAGTCACACTCAATCTATTATTTCTATTGTATTTTTTAAAGTAGAAAAATTGTTTGTAATAATTTGAAAAGTTATGGTGTATATGATCATAACGGTGGCTATTATTATTAAATAATCCATAACTGTGACTTTAATGTTATTGACAAGCGATTTTTATAAATAAAGAATGATTTTCTTTCAACTTAGTTCTTATGAGTAAAACAAAAAAAAAAAAAAAATGTTTGATCAATGAACTTGTAAAGGTTTAGGTGTATATGGTTATTACACCAACTTACACTATGAACGTTATAACAAACGGTCTCATTTCATATTGTAGTACAATCAATCTTATTGCATAAGGGGACAATTAGAATTTATATGTACCATCACTTGTGATATCTACATCATTTACCTCTAGCTTCAATCCAAAAGAAGGTTTTACATCACTCCACCATGAATAATGATTTTTTGAAATAAGAACATGGCAACATTTTTTTTAACCATTATACCTCATGGTCCATCCATCCACACTTTCTTTCTCAACAAACTCCAAGAAATAATAAAACAGATTATTCGTAAATTATTCGAAGCAATCATAACTGGGCAATTCATCAACAAAAAATTAGCATTTTGTTTCATCACCGACAACCAGCCGTGATAGATATAAGGTAGCTGTGTGATAAATAAATGTTTACTTAAGTTTTAGTTTTCTTAATTTCTAAATTAATTAAAAAATACTTTATGTGGAATTACATATTTTCTATCACAGCAGGTCCCACTGTGCTAGACATTAATATCATGGAGTGGGCCTATCACGGGTGGTTCGCTGTGATAGAGAAATATTCCATATTAACTAATCACAGCACTATCACTCTCCGGCGGCCGTGGTGACAGGAAAATATTTTATGTTTGAACCATTATCGCAGGCCATCGTGATATAATGTATGCCACGACGGATTTGCTATGATGAACATATGCAATATCAATCATTTAATTTATTGCTTAGGATCAATTTTTTAGTTGATTTAAATTAAAAAAGCTAATTAGTAATACTTCGCTCTAAAGTATTATTCATCACAGCAGGCTGTTGTTGATAGGAATGTCTGGTCATGTTGGCTATTGTTTATAATTCTATTGCTTAATAGATTAATTAAATAATTTTGTGATATAGATAAATCTTTACCATTACTTATGGACGAGAATAACCCCCAATGTAGTATATAAAAGAAATGGATCCAATGATAATAATAAGTTTAGAAGTTCGATTTAACATATAGTGATAGAGAATGCATTTTCCCCTGCTAATGGTTTTTGTTGGCTTGGTCTTCAACGGTAAAATGGAAAAAAAAAAAAAAAAAAACTCTTGGTTAAAGAGCCGGCAAATGAAGCTGAAATGGAGAAAGGAAAATGAGAGTCCTACAGTTTTTGGTTGAGTTTTGATGTGTAAAAGAGAGAAAAATTGGTGTCTATTAGAAATAGGTAACTAGGATAATAATAAAAGTAATGTATTTTGATCATTTAAAATTTTATGAGATTAAATATTTAATTATTTAATATAAAATAAAGTTTTGATTATTTATAATATATTTTAAAATTTTTTAATAGACGAAGCATTTTAATTAAAATATTTATCAATTTATTTTTTTATTTACTTAAAAAAATGGAACTGGAGGCTGACCAAGGTCAAAATTTCATGGGAGGGTATTAACTAACTGCAGGCCAAAAGAGGAGATTTATTCAATGTGTGTGACGAAAGGTCAACATTTTGTGTAATGTACGTAGCATAGGCACATAGACCTCCTGCTTGGAAAATTCTAGTGGCAATGCAGCAAAACCAGAAGAGAATCCCAGGATGCACTACCACCATAAACCCCCTGAGCACAGCAGAGAACAGTACGCATTCGGAGGGACGTTGCAAGAAGGCTGTCCGGAAGTTGGGCAGTAACAAACAGAACATGGCAGCAAGTTAAGCAAGATGGGTATAAGTAAAGAAGGAAAAGAGAGAGAGAGACGAGAGAGAGAGAGAAGGGAAAAAAAAAAACGAAAAAGAAAGAAACTTGAAGTTCTCGTAGAGAGAGAGAGTGAGGAGGCAATGAAAAGGGGAGCAAAGGTGGGGAAGGCCAACAGAAAAGGCAAGAATATGTGGAGAAAAAGTTGAAGAGAGTAGGGAAAGAAGGGGAGACACGCACTTCAGTAGTTCCCTTTGAGAGTTACAATTGGCAATTACAACAACAACAGCTCCTCTTCTAGCGGCACAGCAACTAGTACTCATCATAGCGTTGGTGGTGGTTTTCTTGAAGGCTGAGCTGTTCAGATAACATCTTTGAAGTTGGCTCGTAGAATTTTCCTAGTGGTTTCTGCAAGAAAACTTTGCTGCACTTTTGGGAGTGCTTTCAACAATACAAGCTCGCAATTCTAAAATGCACCAGGTTGTCGGTGTTCATCTCCTAGATTCGCCGCTCTACGCGCCATCGCCATAACCACGTTTATGAGGATAAAAACGGTCTCGAACACCCTGATCCTTCACCTAGTTCACCTGACCTGGTAAGGCACTCTTCTTTTTACTTGTTTCGTGCTAATTTTTGTATTTTTTTTTTTTTACCCTTTTTGATCAATTGGATTGGCGTTCACAAGTTTCAATTAATTGAGCATGTCTCCTTCAAGATTTTCATCTCCTTCTGCATCACCTTTTATTCTTTATTCTCTGTGAAGAATTTAGCAGTATAATTGAGTAATCTGAAGATAGGTCATTCTGGAAGAATTGGTTTCGTCAGCGTAGGATGAATTATTTTTAGTGAAGTGTGGTTCTTTGAACTCTCAACCCTAATAGATAGTGACAGGCTTGCACCACTGACCACTACATACATCTCATGTTCTTAAATTTTCTTGGTTTTGCTTGTGATCCTTAATTCCTTTAGCTCTCTTTTTACATAACTTTGCAATTCTCTGGTTAAACATTTTTTTCTGGTTTGGTTGCTGCAATGAGTTATTGTGTGGTAAGATTGCTCTTAGTTTAATGTTAGGTTTATCATGTGTCTTATGCTTGGCATGGGTTTTAAAACTGTATACCTGACGTAATTGATTTCGTGACTTGTGGACACATCTAATTATGATCTTGTTCTACCTCTTATTTCTCCTTTCCTGATTATAGAATTTACATGCACTAACTCTGTAAGCATAAAAATAGAAGTTTGGTTTTGCCCATGCTTGAGAAAATGTCTTTAGTTTTCCCCATGGACTAAGTTTGTAGCTGTAACTTATAAGGGATGAAACTGATGGTGGCRGTGTTCTAAATTTTTGACCTTCCTGATAGTTCCTCTCTATTTCTGATGCCAGCCTGGAAGTGCTAGCAGCTTACGGAGGCATGTTGCTTCGCTGATGCAACATCACCGACCTATTGAAAGAAGTAGTCATGCTATTCAACCTGTATCTCCTGCAAGTTATGGTAGTTCATTGGAGGTATGTATCTTACTCTTCACTTCCCTGGTTGCTAGTATGAAACTGCAGCACTCTCCTTCCTCCCTTGTAGGCATTGGCAGAGAGAAGATAAAATTAATCTTTCTCAAAGTATTGGGTCAATTCCTGTTCAAATTAACTAAAAGTTCCAGCAGAGCCATTTTCAGTTATTTTGCACTGATTATATGAAAATGCTGATTGCTTATCAATTTAATACCTACAGGTAGTGGAACCTGGATTGTATGCTTATTAAAATTCTGATATTTGTCTCTCTCCTTTTACTGAATATCCTCACTAATACTTCTGTGCTTATAGTAGATCCCTGAATCTAATCAATTGGATCTATGATATCTTGCTTCCCTTGGCTCACATTCCTTGTATCTATTTCTAAGTCTGAACTATCCTCTGATTGTGATTCGATTTCCCTAATTGTTTTATTAAGTATGACTATCACCATCTTTGTTGAATTTAAGATTTTAGCTTATAAAAATGAAAAGGGGTAACGGGTAATCTTTTGTCATTCTATCATCCTTAACTCCTCGTCCTTGACTCAGGTCTTTAGAGCTGTCTATAACTTAAGGGACTATGTTATTGTTTTGCCATCTATAGAAACAATTGGAAGAATCACTCCTTTACCCGTAATCCTTCTCATGAGTTTTTCTAGAGAAGTAGATAGCTTAGATCCTCAGACTGTTCATATCAATACATATATCTGAACTCATATTTGTATATGTTCATATTCATTTGGGCAATTAAATGCAACAGTAATACTATTGCCTATCTCTATAAATATAATCTTTTGGTAAACATCAAATCAAACCATAATCATCAGCAGGGTTCAAGTTATAAGGATGCATTGAAGATATTCTTGACCTAAGATTTCCTTTTGTTGGTTTACTCTAAAAATCTCAAAGCTTTGCTCTTTCTCTGGGAATAATCTTTTACCACTTATTCAGTTTTGCATCATTAAGTACCTAAGCATAACTTGTCAATAATACTTAAATTGTTCTATGCTCAGTTACACAGAGGTCCCTTTCTGTAGCAATAAATTCCTAGTATTTGTTAGTTTTTGTACCTTCACTAGCTTCTCCACCACACCATTCATCTTCTTTMCTCAGGACTAAGAGGAACAATTGATTCACCTCTTTTCTTCAGATTTGCCAAAATCTAACTTTGTAGGTTGAGGAAGTTTGTAATTTGATGGCCATCGAATCTTCCACATTGTTATRTGCTTGTCTCTTGCAGGTTGCACCTTATAACCCTGCTGTTACCCCTACCAGTTCTATAGGCTTTAAGGGAAGGGTTGGTGAGCCAAGTTATAGCTTAAAAACATCTACAGAACTGCTAAAAGTATTGAATCGGATTTGGAGCCTGGAAGAGCAGCACTCYTCCAATATATCACTGATCAGAGCATTGAAAAAGGAACTAGATCATGCTCGTAGCCGGATSAAAGAGTTRGTAAGAGATCAGCAAGCTGATCGACAAGAGATTGATGAGTTAATGAAGCAGATGGCAGAGGATAAACTTGCCAGGAAAAGTAAGGAACAGGATCGAATAAATGCTGCTATGCAATCSATGARGGATGAACTGGAAGATGAAAGGAAGTTGAGAAAAAGGTCAGAGAGCCTGCATCGGAAATTAGCCAGGGAGCTCTATGAGGTTAAAACATCATTTACAACTGCTCTGAAAGAGCTAGAGAAAGAGAGAAAATCACGGATGCTATTGGAAGATCTTTGTGATGAGTTTGCATGGGGAATAAGGGATTATGAACAAGAACTGCATGCTCTGAGACAGAAACGTGACAAGGAGTGGWCTGAAAGAGCYGCTYATGATCGTTTGGTTCTTCATATATCTGAATCTTGGCTTGATGAGCGAATGCAGATGAAGCTAGAATCTCAACGTAATTTGGGRCATAAGACCTCAGTTGTGGACAAGTTGAGCTCTGAARTAGAGGCCTTTCTTCAATCTAAGCAAAGCAGTAATAAYGTGAACAATAATAATTTATCATCAAGAGATTACAGTTCTCATAAAAATGTTTTGGAATCTACCGCTCTRAATGTTGCTGTYAGTGCTCCTCAACAMGAGGACGACGAAGAAGATTCTCCAGGTAGTGATTCACATTGTTTTGAGCTACGTAARCCAACWGCAGTTGACTTGAAAGMAKCAGAAAACAATGATGYTCATGAAACGGACCAGCAAAATCAAACAAACAAGCAGCTTGCATCTGATGAGAAAACAAGGGGCCGTAGTCCTTGCAGTTTGCAGGTGAAGTTTGAAGAGCAAATGGCTCGAGCGGTATCTCATAATGAGAACAAAAATCGCTTTGATGATGTAGATCAGGGTAAATCCCATGAAGGGAATCCCGTTGAAATTAGTGTTTCAAAAAAATCTGAAATATTTGAAGCAACAGAAGACGGTAGCTCTGTCAGAAGGAATAGACCTGATGGAACCCCTGGATCTAACTCTAATTATATAATTGAYAACCTCATTAGGAATCACTATTTGTTGTCAGAAACTGGAGACATGCCACCTGAAAATGATTATGGGGTAGCTTCTGGTAGTAATTCTGTCTGGAGGAGTCGTGCAAGTCCAGTACGACAATGGACAGAGAGACTTCCATCCCATGAACTYGAAATATCTGAGTCGTCTTCAAAACTGCCACCAGATCTGAAGGAGAATACACTTAAGGCAAAGTTAATTGAGGCAAGGACCAGAGGCCAACGGTCACGTTCACGTTTAAAAGGCTCTAAAATTTCCTTCTAGACTTCACTTGCGTATTTTGGAAGCCAAGATTTTCATGGTTGGTGTTTTGTTGACGCAAAGTGCTCTGCCATGGAACATCACTGTACTTAAAGAGTATGTTCTGTCTTCATCTTACTGTAATTTTGGGAGTTAAATCTGTACATCTGTAGGTGTGATATTGTATCATGGCTGCTCATTTACACGGATCAGATGATATCAAGAATCGCTAGTACTTCATATCTAAGTATCTTCAAATGCACTCTTCTTCTTGGGCTTGGAATTTTGAACATATTCAGTAACTGCACTAGGCACAGTAACACATCTCCTCTTATGGTAACAGAGTAAAAGAATTCTTATAGCTCGCTTACTCCCTTTCAAACTGCAGGCAAGAGGAGAACTGTTGTGATATATGTCTGCTAATTTGCATATTGCCTGCATTTGTCTTTGTTGGAGTCCTAATAAAGATTGAAATTTGAAATTTGTTTGAAACAATGCATATTGTACATGCCCTCGAGCAGTTCAGCAGCTACTTAACATTCAAATTTTTGTGATTCTCATTTATTTTTTGCATATGGAAATATAGGCTATGTATCTAAGCCGTTCTCATGTATGCAGAACACTGGTGAAGTATGTCTTGGAGTTCGGTATGTATCACAGGAATCATATTCATAGGTTGTAATGAAAAACATCTTCATCTTCTCATGGAAGTGGAAGTATAAACACCRAAACTCGAAAGGATAGAAATTTATAGGAAAAAATTTACATTGAAACTAAATAGTATCAGCTTTTAGATTAGAGAGAGGCGAGAGCCTGGGAAGCATTCACCTCTCTTATACAGGTAATCGAAGGCAAGCCTCGATATGGGGTAGGTGACCTGCTTTAGGACATAGAGAAGACATAGGATGATTCTCCTTTCTTTGGGTTCCCTTCAATAATTGATAGAGTTTTTTCATCTAAATCGATTACGGTTGTACATAGAGTGTAAAGAACTGGACCTGAAAGAAAGGCAGATTCTTATTGCAAGAGAGAAAAGGCAGATTCATCATTTAAAAAGCACTTGGGGCACTTGARAAGGGTTTKCGAATTCTTAARAGAGSTAAGAGCTCTACCTGYCATATAGATGGGGTATACTGCGTCAGTCATATCTCCAAGGAGTGATAGAAATTCACCTTTYGATTGCTTTGGCATCAAAGCAGCTCTCTTTTGCCTATTTAGTGAGTTCTCATCGTGTACCTKTTAGCCAAAAAGGGTTCTGTTATGGGGYACTAATCTTCGTGGRAGTGTTGTATGAAAATTTTTCGTCATTCAAGATTTGCTACCTGTTGAACCTGATGAAGATGAAGGAACATGTTCGCATGGAAAAATGGTGTTGCTCCAATCTCATGGACTGAAGCCCGACTTCTTGATGCAGTTTCCACGTTCAAAATTCTYCTTGTGGTAATATCAATGAGATTGTAACTGTGTCCTAMAGAAGCTTCTGATGATCGAATTCTCTAAAATAGCAGAAGCCATTCTGTTTAAACCCAACCCCAGARAGATTAGAAGGTAATAAAGTTTGTATGGCGGATCTTACATTTAACGCATCATCAATGTTCTTGGCTTCAAGCAGATCTCTAGAAATGAAGTTTCGGCCAATTCCACCAGCTACAATCTCATGCTYAGATGGAGGAACAGAATTYAGTGTGAACGCCTAAAGAATTTATAGGTTCAGAAACAAAATCATTTCCAATTATAGCAGTAAGTATTCAGAAGGTCTGTATGTACCAGGCCATGGTTGTTAAACCCAAACGCACAGCTTGGAAGCTCCCCTGCATATGTGTAAGCAGTGAAGCATAAGGCGTTCCTTAGAGTTCCTTTAATCAAATAGCTGCAATGACACATTTGTCGARCTGGATTTATTTACRTCTCTTTCTCTTTATGTTTTAGACGTTGAGATAATGTGTTCAAAGTGAACTTACGTGTGCCCAACTAGAGCCACATTTGCGTCCTCATTGTGAGCTGCAACGGCCATGGAATCACCAACAACAAGAATATCAGAGCAATTATCATTGTTATCGTACTTCAAAATTTCTTCTGTTTTGGGAATGAAGGGAAGTATTTCCTTCCTGAAGTTGAGCAGTAAAATCTGGAAACCAAACACACAATGGTCGTTATATATCTCAATTCAATTCGGAGCAAAACACTGTTTCATTAGCTGTGAGTGTAAAAATTACATCAAGAAACGGCACACTACTTCCTTCAGCAGTTCCCAAGAGTTCATCCCAATAACCCGGAAACTTTTTCCGATTACTGTCAGATAAAGCTACAATGAGCTCCTGTCCTTTAAGAGTTTTAGCGAAAGGAAGAAGCTGGTTTYGAAGGATAAGGTCTGTGGCAAGCCTGCTTCTTATCTGTCTGGAGAACCTCTGGCCTATCAAGAATCCCATGTTGTAGGCATCTTCACAAGGGCCAACTTCAAACATTTCTAGTCCTTTCAATCCCATTTCTATGTTACCTATTTCAGCCGCCATCTATAGGCGCAGGCTGTCCGGAGGAGCTCGTTTCCACAGCAGTCTAGGCAAAACCGACTAATCTCGGCTGGTCAGCGACTTATAGTTTTCTTATCATATATTTATTGTTTATTTTTAGCCTTGTCACATTTTTCAATAGAATAGGGGAAAAAATAGGATTTTCACTCTCAAGTCCGTAATACTTAAAATAAGGAAGTGATACCTCGTCCAAGGAAATTAATTCGGACTTCTTCGAATTACATTCATAAAATTTTATTCTCACTCGAAGAAATGTATGATTTTCAAAATTTAACATTTCTCGAATATGATACACAAGTAATTGTTTACCAATTACTTCAAATTGTTGAGTTATAAGCGGAAAGGGTACGGTGAGCTCAAATTGTGAACTGTTGAGTTATGTGATGCAATGGATTATTTAATTGAATAAATAATCGATTATTTATACATTTTGATTTCAGATATTCGAATATTACTCACTCTGACATGATTAATTATAAAATTTTCAAAAATTGATAAAAGCAAATACTCATCACTAACAACCTAGAATGTTCAACCTCCTCAGAGAGATATCTAACCTGATTGAGATAGGGAGAATGGAARATGCTGTTCTGAGCTTCATACTCCAATGACTTGGATCAAGGGTATGCACAATTGAAAGGGCTTTGTCCAGGGCTGCAATTCATCAACGGTGAACTTGGGACCATGAAGGCTTTCCTCAGAGATGTCTTAATTATAAAATTTAACAAGGGAACAAAATCTAATCAAGCTAGGAAGACTAGAAACTTCCAGTCTCGAAATACATCTCAGACACAGGTCGGACCACCCCAAGAGACGACCAAAAGAAGAGGAAAAACAAAACTATTGTGCTTATGGTCCAGACAGAGCCTAGAGGCCCATTGAGACCTCACGAGACTGACACACCGAATAGCAATTTGGACTCTTCCCTCACTGGACTCCCCTATACAAGCCCACAAGTAGTTTTGTCGGTGTGAATCCTTTGAAATGTCTCCTGCAAACCACAAAGTGTGTGAGAATATCTTCTGGAAAAGAAAAACTTGCAATTCACGTCAGCTGGCGGGTTCAATATGTAACATAATGAGGTTGAAGAAGAAATATATAAAGTGACATGACCATCTTTGCAGCTTTGGCCCGAATCCTTTTCTTTTTTATTTTATTTATTTTGGATAAAACTTTGGCCCGAAGTCAATCTAGGGTTCTTTTGCGAAATACTGCCTTCATTATTTTTTACTTGTCATATTTGTCAAAAGTCTTTATTATACTTTTTCTCAATTTATCATTATTATAGTCAATCRAATATTTTTATTTCCCAAAACTTAATAAATTAAAAGWCTGTTAATTATTAGTATAAAAAGAGCCGGAAAGGAGTAGAGAGAGGGAGAGCGAGAGTTAATTAGGAGAGAAATAGTTTGTCGGTGAAATTAAGATAGAATTAGTTTAATTATTTTGATTTAAAGTAGTATTATATTGCTCAATTAATGCATAATTATAATAATGACACAATGCATTTACTCATTAAGTCACATTAAATGTGGTATTATTGTTTGATTTGATGTTCTATAATACAAGCAAATTTTAAGTATTCTTTAGTCTGTATACAAACCTCCAATATCACAAGTAAAAATGAATTGAAGGAATTGTGACGATTTATTGACTTTRTTGACTCACTTCTCTATTTCTCAAGAGGAGGGAAAAAGAAAAAAAATATTAAATTTGATAACCTTGGGATAATACGAGAGAGGAAGAAAGGAGGRAAGATGGATATCTTGAGAATTTTAAATTAAAATACCTTAACGCATCGTTTCATTGTCAAAGATTTTGTTTTGGAAAAGTAATATGATTTTTCTTTCGATGCATGGAAAATTACTTTAGTATTTAAAARGGAATCAGATTGCTCATACCAAAAAAAATAATTGCACAATCTCAAGAAAAAGATTACCGACAGAAAACTGGTATTCTAATTATTTTTTTCAAAATTTTTAAATAAAAATGTGTAATAAATTTTAAATAAAAAGAATCGTCACGTTATTACATGAGCGATTTAACAAATAGGAGATTTTAAATTCAGTTCACACTTTATTTATCAAATATAATATATATATATATGGAAGCATTGTGTAATTGGGAACAATAAATGATTGGCGAGAACAGTGATGAATTTGCAGTGGGGGGTTGAGATGTATTTGACGGTTGACCAGTTCTCCTTTGCCCTAGTAAAATCTGTGTATAGATATGGTTCTGTAAATCATGTTCACTCGAAAGCAAACCTTATATTTGACATAGCTTCATAAATTCTCTATTCACTGGGAATCATCTCGGTGTATAACGTACCATATATAGCTTCTTCTTCTCTTCTTCAACTGTGCAGATGTACTTTGCAGGTCTTTCAAGAACTGCTGCAGAAGAAGCAAATACTGATGGAAGAAGATTAACAAGTAGATTTATTCATATCGGTTCTTTTTTTCACGTTTATAAGTATACTAAATATGTTTCGAACGATTATTGACAATATACATAATTGATCTTGAAGAAAAGTTTAAAAATAAAATATGACATAATGTTATTATATTATAAAAATTTCGATGATTCAATTAAAGTGATTGAACCAATACAAAAATCAAGATTCTAGCTCCTAGAATTGGGAGAGTAAGAACAAATTATCTCCTGTAAATTGTGTTACTCTTTGTGGAGAAGTTGAAAGGGTGTTATAAAAGAAGGGGACAATTTTCATATCAAAGTGATTTAGCTATCTTGAGAAAGCAACAGCATATCTTATGTGTCCCGTTCATTTGCTTCTTTTACATTATATTTTATCACTGAAATAACCAAGTTGACCATAAAGCGACTGTGAATATTTGAGTAATGTCATGGGAAACAAAGTCAGATTCTCAATGAGTTAACTGGTGAAGGTTTGCAGATTATGCCGGACAGGCAGTTGCCATTAAGATATGCTGCTACTGATATAATTGGAGTAGTTTAGCTAATCTTCTCCCAGTAGGTTGGAAGGCTATAGGCCCCAAGTGACGAAGGAATATGGAGCTATAGAACTCCCTCGAGATTTCAAGATTTCTCTGGTCGAGCAAATCCAGTGAATCACACAAGGATATATAAAAAGAAACTACATCTAGAGCACCAAATGGCATTTTATGATAACAAAATCAGGCGCCCTCTTTAGCAATGACGCGTGGAAATTCTTCTCCAACAATGCTAATTGTAAAATAAGTGATGACAAACCCACTGGGGAACTTGTGTTTGCTAAAGATAGTGCACTGACAAATTATAGCAAGGGGAAAATCTAGCAGATAATGAAAAAAAGTCACAACACATGCTTCAGCTATATTGCCTGTCCTGTCTTCCTTTTCAAGTAAAGCTTCTAGGCTCTTGGCCATGTTTTCCATAATTTTTCCGATTAGGGTTGGAAGGATGTTATAATTATGTAAGCAAAGCGAGATGGGGCACGAACATAGAACAGCGAATATGTGCGGTGAAGTTCCTCCCCTTTCAGAGATTCTGTAGCAGATGAATGGAGCACTGGTCAGCTCATAGGCCATGATGAGAGAGCCCTACAGTAGTAAAACAATGTCTTTCTTCGTATTTTCTATTCTGTAATTAGCAATATATCGTACTATTAGTACTGGAGGAAAGAAAGAACCCATTCATTTCTTCATTCCATCCCACTGTCTCTTGCCATCTGATCTGCTTAAACATTTTTTTAGGGTTTCATTCAAAGATTCTGAAAGTCACAGTTCGTGGTGATGCGAGTACCGATATACACACATCAAATGACTCATTTACCCCGCTTGCTTTCTGGCCTTGACACTGCCTGTAGGTGTTACTGCTGTGCAGTACTAAATCAACTCAGACACTGGAAATCGAGGACGCTGAACTTAACCAAGACTAAAACATACTATGACGAACAAACTATTTCTTATCAAATTGTCTACAACATATTCAAGATGAAGCCAAAAGTTTAATTTTGAAAAAAAAGAGAAATACACTTTTTTGGGTAAAAATCCTAAATCTTACATAAATATTAATTTATGTTTCAAAATCATATTTCAGCATCTATTTCAAGATATACATAAAAGTGATATGTAAAAGGAGGTTATTTTCCCAGTACAAGCAGTGTGAAATTGTTGCAAAGCTATCAAAATACAACAAAAAATGGATATTCAAGAAAATACATATGGCTCACGGAAAGTTTTAACAGAAGCTGCCGTTAAATATTTCTTGAACATTCTCATATCTCCATGAAGGCTGAAGCAGCAGCGCAGAATGAGGTTATTTCTGTAATTGCATCAGCTTCTGATGAGGCGACATATCTAGGAACTTGTCGCAGCAAGTGATCAATTTCCAACAAGCACATTGTCGTAGAGCGTAGCTGTGGGAACTCCTCATGCGTCTCAGCATGATAACGAAACCCTAAATCCACTGATTCGCAGCTGCTAAGACAGCTCCACAAAAACCAAAAAAAAAAAAAAAAGAAACATATCTCTTCCCTCAATACTCTCTATTAAATATTCTTCTCTTGATTATAAACTAAAATACTCTATTAATAAGTTCGGGGTGCCAGAAATACAATACAATATTATAGTTAGATTATAATCAAGAGAAGAATCCAGTAAAAGAACCAATATATCAGAAGCTTGAGCAGGAAAATGAGATTAAGAATGAAAAGGAAAAGCTATTAGGGCGAAATGAACCAACTATTGATTAGTTCTACACCGCAAGTCTAACATCATTTCCACTGGTGGTATAGGCAAGCTAATATTTAGACCATCCCAAGTCAAATAACATATCACCATTAGAAAGCGACAGAAATCATGAAGATTTTCTTTTTATCTTTTCCTTGATGTGTTTAGTAGATGGAAGTCTACCTGTAGTATGAATGTCTGTAATTTCTAGCAAGCGTGAGCATATCTGATTATCTACGCTTCGCGTTCAGAAGCTTCAGTTGGATTCAAGAACATGTACAGATCGGGGAAAAGATTGTATATAAGTAAAGGGAGCTCCCTTCAGTCCAAGAACAGGAAGCTTAAGATTCAACTTGTCTCCCGCATCATTCACTCAGTTACCGAGTATTATATCCATTACTCAGCATTTGGATGAATGAGTCGGCAGCTAATTGAACCCTACTGCCCCCCGTGAGTGGACTGAAGAAAGCTCTCTTTAACCGTTACATTTCAGATCACTGCAAAAAAGATARGAGGCAGTTAGCAACTCTCAAGTGCAAATATTCAGTATTAAAAAAAGTAGCAGCCCATTACTGCAGAAGGAAAGTCTAGATGTTCATGTATATATATAGAGAGAGAGGCAGGGGGAAGGGAATGAGGAAGAAGGCCGAGGCTGCATCAAGGGAGGTGAGAGAGCTAAGTTCTAAGGCGCCAATCAAAAGGCAAGCCATCCTAGCGGCTCGTATGCACCTTCGTTGTAGAAATGGCTTTATATAGCGAAGAGAAAGGCAATGACAAGACAATATTATGGTTAAAATATTGTAATGTGCAAATACTGAAAGCAAATTATTCATATTCTTGGCTTCTCTTTGTTTTTTCCTTGCACACTAGCTTCCATTTTTATTGCACTCTGGAAGAAAAAGCCCATATGGGATCCCTTTCCTTTGCATATGCTTTCTTTTAAAGAACTTTAATACTACTATATATATATATATATATATATATATAGCAAAGATATATATGACACTCAAACCAGTTAATGGCATTGCTGTGATGGTATAATTAATGGAGATGATGATCAAGTCAAAATTGATCACTTCCAAATATATTAGCAAAAAGACAAAATTCTATAGAGCTACGAGGGCATGCACTTGGTTATCTTTAAATTGTTTATCTCATAAGTGCATTGTAAAGCACAGTGAAGCCATTGTTCTTGTCGATTTATGACATTGAAATTTTATCTTATGCATTGACTAATGAAGAAATTTTATCTTCTAATCCTTTAATTAGAAGGGTTTAAGAAAAGATAGAGATGGCCACAAATGGCTCTCCACTTTTGTGACTCAGTATCTAATACCATGCAGACCTGTCAATATATGAGTGAGTAAATAAGCCGACTTAACCTAAGAAATCCCGGGGATTTTTGTCAAACCTCAACCTTTTTAGGTTTCTTCGTAGGTTAGTAGACACTCTTTTCAGCTGTTGTAACCCTAATTTGACCTTAACAAAGTAGCCTTTCTGGATCTTTTTACATTTTTTATAAGCTTAGCTAATTAGCTTACTTGTGGATAGTTCTATTCCGTAAACTTTTCAGACCAGTTATTGTTAAATACTCCTTTAGTGAGATACGGCACGTGCCTATGACTAATTAACACCGCTTTAGCAGCCTAATTATCAGGTTTTATAAAGCTAATTAAGTTAATAAGCCAAATGAGAGATACACTAGATCAGTTTGAGGTTAGCMTTCAAACCCACAAATGGATGTCCCCATTATTAATATTAATAAGAGAGCATGAGAATATCCAAGCCTGCTCCGACACATTCACATTTTTAACTTTTACGCATCATCTTATTTTATTTTTCTTTAAATATTAAATAAAAGTATTTACGCTATATAAAACTTTTGCATATTCAATATTTTACATTTGATAAAACCTAGTGATCTAACTAATGTATCATATATCGATTATTAATTTTGTTTGTTTGATGTAACAAAAAAATAAGCTYAAATAATTAAATAATTTAAAATTTATGAACAAACAAAAATTAAAAAATCATTAAATAATATTATGCGTCAAATTTCCTTCTTAGATGGGTTATAATTCATTGTGATGCTTTAAGTTTTGCAAACTGTATTTGCCGTTAGATTCAGAAAATGCTAATTTTATAAATATATTACTTTATAAGAATACTTCCATAAATGGGATCCTCTCAAGATTTTCTCTTTAGAAGAAATGAGCTACGATTAAATTACTAACATATATATCAGTCTCAAAGTTAAAGATCTACAGGGTTCTGCATTTAGATATTCTTTTTTTTCCCCTCTAGCTTTTTGCATTAGGTTAATGTTTCAAAGAGTAGGGAGAATTGAGAGCCATACCCTCCCACGAATAATAAAAGAGTTATATTTTTTTTTTAATGTCTTTTGATTCGAATCTTGAATAGTGTAAAAACCATATTTTGATGCAAGAGTTGGAAATTACTGTATTATTAATGGTAGTCCATTATGATTGTTATATCACTAGTTACACTAATATATAKAGAAATTTGAGAGTTTTGCCAATGGAAGTGTAGAGGAGAAAGGAAAGGGGTAAAAGGTYGATGYGCGAGCAGGCTTTTGGGGTTGACAAGACAGTGATTACAGGCAGTGATGAGTGGTAGCTGCCGGCTGAGTTATTTGATGTGATCTCTACCCACAAGTCCACAACCCACAACATTGTTTACACTTTTCTTCGTTGTCATCATTACTTGAATCGTTTCTTCCTTTCTTCCCTCGACCACAAAACCCTCGGCTTTTCMTTTTCCTCTGCATTTTTCCAGCCAGTTTGATTCCATAAGTATACTATAATTTATCATTTTTCTTCAAATGTTAAAAGAAAGAAGAGAACGTGCATGGTTAAATAAAATTAACTATACTGTGATATTTTTAATGAGACTATTACTGTACCTTCCTTCTCTGCATTACTGCTCGTCTACAAGCTTTGTTAGCAGTCTCATCAGAAAGCTATCATCCTCGAGTATTGTATTGGAAAGAATAATCTTTTCTCAGGGGATTAATGCCACTAATAGAAGTACTTTATGGAAGCAAAGCAAGCACCTAATGTTGAAGGGGGAAAAGAAAAAGGAAGACCATATGAGAGCCATCCGAGACAACGTCGATCRGTGGTAGCAGAAGGGAACAAGTACCAAGGCAATCCAAGAGAAGCATTTTTTTTTATTCCGCAATGGACAACTAGGGTTGTCCCATGAAATGACCAGGTAAATTGAGGTAGCTGTTCTTTAATTTCCTCCTTATTATCCCATCATTTTTAACTGATCTTCGAAGTAATCTATGTATTAGTTATGAAAATCAAGAACATTATTTGTCTGTAAAGGTATACGATCAATCAAGATCATTGATGAAAAATGATACTACTACTTTGCAGAATGCAGACGACATACCCTATCATCAACCTCATCTCTTGTTAAATCGATCTATGTCATAGCTCATAATGGTTTGCCTGAAATAATTTATAACTGCCACATGGTCCCTTGTTTCTTTTCTTTTCAGTATTATTCCTTGTGCACTTTTAGTCTTTACTGCTTGTTGGAGGTTTTGGAGCCTGACCAGTTCATTTCTGTTTTCATTCACCTGTCTACTGTATTCGAATTTCAATCGTAGTTACAGCTCATGAAAGTGGAAACAGGGTCCTCTGTAGGTCATTAGACTCTTTAATAGCTTATGAGAAACTTTGCACAATACCTAGATTTCAAATGCTTGCTAGTCATATCAATACTTTAATTCTTCTGACCTATATATCTTCACCTAAAACCATGTACTTCCCTTGCTTTGGTTGATGGTAGAGTTATATGGTTTAATTGAACCATAGATCAGTGAATGAAATCGCGAAAGAGGTCTTCTGAGATCATATATTTCTTTCCTGAATGAGTGAGTGGTAGTTTTTGTCTAAATATCTCAACCTGAAAACACAAACGTGACGTAAATGTGTCATTAGAAGATAAAATTAGTAATATATCTCACAAGAAAATTGATAAAATGATCTGTTCTTATAATTATTTATTTTAAACGCATTAGTCTTGTAAAGATTACTTTTATCATTTGACATATTAAAACATGACTGGATTGAGCTATCTAGCATTGCTCTGACTAATTTGCCTTTTCGTGATATTTGGAAAACGTTTGATAGTTTAACGTTGAAGCATTTAGCATTTTTTTGATAAATTTAACTGTATGATAAAAGTTCTAAAAAAAATTTCCCAATAGTATGTGATTTTAGTAGGCTTTTAAGATTGGTAAGGTAATGCTTGAATCATATCTTGAGGCCAAAATATGCTAGCTGGTTTTCTCACTTTTGAGTCATTTTGTTAGGTTTAGTACTTTATTATTCCGCTCTTAACATGCTTTAGGATAATTGAGAATCATTTTATCTTTTAGTATTAGTTACTGATCACTGTCACTGATATTATTATACTTCGGTTTCCTACAACTCTGAAAGTTCTTTCGCGTCAACAAGAAGATATGATCAGAAGGGATAAGACGGAACAAATAAACGATCATTGATGAATTTCTCTTTGTGGGATCAAGAAGATATTATGATATTTGCAATAGATATATAAAACAAGTTCCCTTGTCTTCGTCCCTCACCTTTATCATCTCCTACCAAAAATGTTTGAGGTAGATTACTTATCTTTGTTATCTTCTAAGGTATTAGCACATGATCTGGGGCTCTAACGTGGGCTCAGATCATTGAAGTGATTGAATGTGTTGAATCCCTCTGCAGTTTTACGCCGGGTAGAATCAAGGTCATTGACATATTGGTCTAGAAGAGCATGATGGGTTCTTTTACTTTGTGGAACAACCCTTTGCAGCCTTATCTCAGGTTCAGTCGTGCATACTTGCAGTTTGCTAATAGTTTCTGCTCCAAGTTGCTTAATCTACAGACCATCAAGTGGAACTTTCTTGTATTCTACCTATGCTTTTCTTGGCATTCGATTGAGAATGAATTGAAAAGGAGTAGAATTTGAATCCTTTGTTTACAGTACTTGGTCAAAAAGTTGTAATTTTCTGGATGAAAAGTTTTTGCAAGTTCAGTCTGATTGTATATCCTTTTAGGGGTGAGGGCTAGAGAAATTCTCTCGTCCTAGTAGAGAAATTTTTTCCATGTTAAATGGAGAATTAAGAAAAATATCCTCAATGTATTGTCTTGGACCATCATTAAAGAACAATTACAGTACTACTATACTAATTGATGAGGATAAGGATATCTTAAAGCTGCTGAATAAGTAATATGATGGAATAAGTGAAGCCAGCGAGATACTTCAGTGTACATAATATATGCTGATGGCGGTGGCAAGGATATAGGAACTTTTGACCTCCTTTCTTGCCAATTTGGTTACTATTACTTCTTGTTCATACTGCTTAAACACGGGAGAATWTGAACTTTTGATCTCCTTTATTACCAAATATACATTCACTCAAATCTCTWGTCTGGTGAGCAAACTCGAAGTGAGGGTTTTAGATGTCTGATCTTTTAGGATATTTTTTATAATATATTTTTTATTATACATTTTCTGTTTTATATTGTAATTGAAATACTAAAAAATGGGTAATAGCCTAGGAAAAGTAAAGGGCATATAATACTAAATATAGTTGAGCAGAATAACTAAGAACACAAAGTTGATTTGATTGCTTATGGTTCAAAGTTCTTGGTATCAAGGAAATCACAAATTCTTGGTGTCGGCACCTTCCAATAAACAATGAAGATACCCAAAAATAAGAACTGCATTTTGGAATCCTTTCACTATAAAGCTAAAGAGAAAGACAGCATTTGGTTTTTAATTATTGTGGAATAAGAATTATTACAATTACTCAATATTCGAAACATTCGATTTCAATTATATTATGTTAAAGTAAAAAACAAAAAACGTAAAGGGAATAGGTCTGTTCCATGTTATTTACTCTATTTATAAAATTCAACTTCGAAATCACGATTAAAAAATATCAAACTCATTATTATTTTTTTAAATTAATTTTTAAAAAAACAAAAAAAGAGGACTATTAGTACCACGTTACTTTGCCTGTAAAAAGATACCAAATCATCACCCAAATTGGCATTCTTTAAGAATGTTTAATAATCATAGAATTGTACCTCAAGTACAAACTAATTGCACTAACGTCTTTTCTTCTTTGTTCTTCTTCTTTTTCCATGTGGAAGTGTTAAAATTCGAATCAAAACTTTATTATGCAGAATTCATTATTATTCCACGTAAAGTTGTGCTTCAGGTGATGTGATTTATATGCGAATTTAAATGTTCTTTTGAGTTCGGAAAATGAATATGCAAGTATGCATTTTTTTTTTTTTAATTCCTCCTCGTAAAAAATTCTAGAAGATTCCAATGAATAAAAAACATTCATACCCGAGAAATAACATAGAATCGGTAATTCGTAAATTACATGCATAATATATTTGTATCAAGGTACAAGATAAACTGCATATAGTACATATAATTTATAAAGAGTTGAGTATATATTTTTAAAATTATTTTTCTTCACTTGGAAAATGCTCGTTGAGGTGTAAAGGCCAAGATAGTGTACTGGGTTAGTGTTCGGCTGTGGGTAATAAAGCCTTTAATCCTTGTTTGTGATTTGGCCTCGAAACCACACCTCTGGATTAAGTTTTGTTGGATTTCGGCCCAACTTAGGATTCACGTGAAAACTATTGGATGGTGACTGGTGGAGTGGTGTGGCTTCTTGATGGATATCTTGTGGCTCATCTTTGATAGAGGAGAAATTCTTGAAGTCCAATCAGCAATTTTCAGTCCACAAAAAAAAAAAAAAACGATTTAATTATTTAAATCTATTACTGTACGATTATTTAAAATAAGTTAAGTAAAAAGTTATTTTTGATTATTCTCATTTACGTTTCCACTTCTTGTTCTTACAACAAAATTTATTTTTCAAAGAATTACAATAAAAATTACTTTTCAAAGTATTTTGCATTTCATTCTTTTTTACTCATCCAATAGTCAAAATCTTTGAGTTTGACTATTTCGAACTTAAACTGTAAGAGATCCACAAAGATAACAAAATTTTCTCAATATTATTTACTCAAACTCGATACCTTAATCTTCCAATAGTATATTTTGTATTTTAAAAAATTATAGCATTTAGTGTCATGGAATGTCCTATTCAAAACATTTTTTACTTAAAAAAATTTCATTAAAATATAAACTTTAAATCACCTTCAAATCTCAACAAGTAGATTGTCCTAATAAAATATTAGGTTCTAAATCAAAATGAAGTGGAACTTTTTCAATAACTCATTAACTATATATTATAATTAATTTTATTATATATGACGCTAAAAAATTTCAAATAAAAAATTTAAACATAAATTAAAAGGCACCTTAAACAATCATATTATTTGTTTTGCTCTCAAAATAAAAACAATTCCTTACCTTGAAATCCAATCCAAATGCACCTAAGTTTTATGCTTTTAGAAAATTGAAATATAAATAGTCTCCCTTTCACCACATTTTATTTAATCTTTGAAGGAAGAAAATAAAAATTCAATTACTTACAAGATTTCTTCAAATGAATATTTTTACAAAGGTTTTCTAGTTTATATAATCAACAAGAAACTTCTTTAGCAAGGCTCTGATTTTTTTCTCAAAAATAAATTCATTTTAAAAAAGAAATAATCTTATTTCTATCATCCCATCGAAAATATAATAAAATATCATATTTAATTTATTTAAAAATTAAATAAAATTTGAGTTCAATTTCTATTTTATTTTTGTCCATTCTCAGAAAAAGAAAACTATGAAAATTCCAAATTAAAATATTCCTTAAAAAATAATATTGGTTACATGTGACGAGCCAAATTCGTTTTCTTATCCTCTTGATTAAATGGGAAAGTTAAAAAAGAGACGATTCAAAGGAAAATAACAAGAACCCCAAAGCCTCGTCGTCATAGACTCATAACGTTCCACGCGAAATCAACCATTAGCAACCATTCTTTTGAAAGATTTCRGTTTCGTTTCTCTGTCTAATCCCTCTTTRGAAATTCACATCCCAATTGGGAATTGGAAGTGAAATCTCTCAGTCCCTCTTTTCGCCGTCGAACTTCCATTTTTGAGAGTTTTGTCTTCTTGAATGAAAAATTCGAACGTGGATCTATTCGACCCACGGACGAAAATGGACTCGGATTTTTCACACAGTGATGACTGTGGACGGASGCCTCAGCCTCACCGGTTGAGTTCCGACTCGGATTTTGCTTTTGCATTCAACGATAGCAATTTCTCAGATCGGGTGCTTCGTATCGAAATTCTACCGGATTTACCCGACTCAAAATCCGACTCCGACGGCTGCACGACTATTGCTGACTGGGCTAGGAACCGCAAGCGCCGCCGTGAAGAAATAAGAAAAGAAAACGGTAATTGGATTGGCGTCTTGAATTTGTTAGTTGAGAAAAATATAAATTTTTTCCTTCTTCTTGTGGTGGGGTTCTCAGCTTCGTGAAAAATGGTATGCTTTTAAATTATTCTTTTGTTATGTGTAAGGTTTTAAACAATTGAATCTTTACCTAATTCTTACAGACTGTAGTCTACGATGTTCGATAGAAAGGTAGTGCTATTGTTTAAAGAACCGTAGGTGTTATGCGGGAATTGGGGGAAAATTATTTTACTTGCTGCACATTGTATGCCAACTATAATATGAATTGTGGGTTGTATAGTCGGTAGGTGGAGACGTGGAGTCCTTCCAATGTCAAGGTTGTTGCCACTAAGGGTAAAATATAAGTTTTTGTGTTTGGGTGGGAATTTAGGTTATGATGTTGCGACATTAAATTATAAGAAGGGTTTCAGCAGGAAGAATTTGGAATTCGTGGCTAAAGTTTAACTCCAAAATCTTGTACAAGTAATATCATAGTCTGAGGGGGTTCGCTGTAGTTCTTATCACTATTGAAGAGTTCAGATATGTAAAGGAGCTGCAAGTTTCATCTGTGTTCCCTCTTAACGGCTCATATCCTATTTCACTGGTATGGTGGACTTGAAGGGGGCAGTATGTAAGGGATAAAGGAGAAAATGGCTCGCTCATGAATATAGCTGTATAATTTTGCTTGCCTGGAAATTTAACTGAAATTAGTTTAACTTCAAAACCGAGATCTTGAAACCTCTCCTGCCATGATGTTGTTTTCTGATGAACACTTYGTTATAGCTCAACTTTTTATTTTGAAGTAACATAAGTAACATTTGGGTTTTACTTTTATCCACAATATGGTGGTTGTAGTTTCCTTTTCAAAAGTTAGGATCATTATGAACTTGGAACACTCATAGTGGGGTGGGTTGAGTGACGAGTGTTTATTCGAAAAGTTGTTCATGACAATATCTTGCTGTGATACTAATTTGAAACGGGTATTATTGTCTAGTAGTATTTGATCCATGTGCTGAAGATCCACCTTTTCTCTTGCAGTTTGAGATTTTTTCGTGATTTTTTGTTTTTAAAATCCTATTCAGGCTTAAAATGATCTTACTTATAATTGTTTTGGTCTTTCTCTATTTCCATGATATTTGCATGATTTTTCTTAACAGAGGATGCATGTTTCTAGTGTTGCAAATTTAGTTGTTTATCRAATTTTTAATCYTTTTTCTCTCTCTTTTATTGAAGATGGATGTCTTAGCTGCTTTGCATGACCTACCTTTCTTTGACACATGCTGTATCTTTCATTAAGACATTATGGACATTGCTATATGACATAATAGGATGACTAGATGCTTACCTTTAGTTCCACGCAGCGATAAGCTCCATGCACTTAACCTAGACTTGTTATTACTCTTTCTTTTTAACTTGCTCAAATAGGGCTTGTCTTCTTGCCTTTCTGGCATAGCATAGCATACATTGCCAAGGATGAGGTTAAGCTATCAAGAGTTCAATTCCCTCTTTCTACTCCTAACTCCTGGGTTCATCATTTCGTGGTAATGACTTGGCTTCATTAGTCTTTTAGAGATAGCGGTTAGAGGCTAGCAGCAACCATCTGCTTGTATAAGGGGTAAACGGAAGTGTTTTGCTTAGATGGAGAATTAATTGAGCTTTAGTCCAAACAGATCGATTTCAATCTTTTTTCACTTCGATTGAAAGTTGGGGAGCTTGATTTTAGCTATAGTGTTCTGTTTTAGTTATTATAAATTTTTAAGATACATATAAAACCTCAAATGTTAAATATCCTGCACATATAGTTGAGCTTGAATATTCTTGTATCATAAATAACTCTACTCGAGTCAAGTTGAGCTTCTTGGTTTGCATTTTTAAGAAAGGTCAACCTTTAATTTTAGAGCTTGATTCGAAGCAAGCCCAAACGAAGCTTGCCCTTGGACAAAATTCAAGCAAGATTGATTTGATAAACCTAAAGCTGGCTAGGCCTGTTTACTCTCCTTGTTGGTGAGCACTATCTTGGTAATAAGAATAAAGGTCTACTTTGGAACAGAACATCCCTTTTAACATCCATCTGGCCTGGTACCAACCTTTTCGGGGAGTATCTCATTTTCCTTCGAAGTGATGTTTTGATTTCTCATGGCCGTATGATTTCTTTGCAGTGTGCCTTTTCTGCTTATTCTTACTCTCCACGCATGGGATCATATGCAGTTTCATTTTCTCCATCAGGATATTAAGCCTCAGACTTTTTCCTTGGATCTCTTGAAACAGAGGCAGATTCCTTGGCAGTTTAATCTATTAGTTTTTCTCAAGTATTAAGAGTTAAAAAGAGAACTTTAGGAAGATATGGATTCAAAACTATAAGCCAGATAACTTCTTATTTTGGAGAAACTTCTAGAAATGTATTTGAAAACCTTGCAGATAAAAGTTCCAGAACACAAATGTAAATGCTTCAGAAATATATGAGTTTGGGCAGATTGGTTTCCGGTGTAGTCACCCACTTTCACTTTGGGACTTATCATGTTTGGWGTAGGGTGTACATAAATCGAATTACGTCGAGCCCGTATATTTATTTATTTAACTAAATATATATAATCGAGCATATTCTCAAGCTTTCAAGTTAAATACTTGGGCATTCAAGTTTGGTGTGTCTAAAATTCACGTGTCAAGCCCACTCAAGTGTTGCAAGTTGCAACACTGCAACACCCTTGTTATCCTTCATTTGAAGGGATAGAGTATAACTACTTCTATCAAGCTTGTCCAAATTGAGATATAGTATAATTCCTCAGTCGGTGTTCCCCTGTTTAGTAAACAAACATTATTATATTGTTTCCTTGTGGGTTATTTTGAACTTGTAAAATAACTTAAATATTTGAAGACCTATTTGAAATGTGGGTTGCCTCTTGTTGTGTATGTCCATGCATTATTGATCAAAAGAACAAAAAGTAGGTGCAAACATTGTGGAATGATTTCTTGGAGAAGYTGTGAATTCCAAGGAGGAACTCGAATAATGGGATGGGGGAGTATTCTTTTAAGATGGCAGTTGWCTGGCCTTTATCACCTCTACTTTCTTGGTGCCCCTCRATATGAGAGATGTAGACKTCTGTTTGAGTTTGACGTTGCTGACTTTGGTTATACTTTCCGTTTGGTGCAGATGTTGCCATGCAGAGAGAGGAGCAGATTGTGACTTGCAGCATGCCGGATACTGATGATGTTGTTGCCTATGAAAATCAAGATGAGGAAGCTGTGGCAATGATTGAAGAATCACCTTCTTCTGTTGGAATAACTACTAACCAACTTGGTACTCATATAATTTTTAAACTTTGACTTATAGTTTCTATATGAGATTGGGCTGATGGTTTTTTCCATTCATAKGGAAGTATAAATGGCCAAGAATTTTGACTTTCCTTCGCATGATTGATCCTTTCAACTAAATGAGGATTGATGAATAATGTAGTTCATCTTGAATACTGTATTTAGTCTCAGAAGCTTGAAATCTTATTTCCTTATTTGTCCTGACTACATCCTTTTTTAGTAGTTTTCTATTCTTATTTTACCAATTCTTTGGTCTATATTTTTCTAAGTAGGGTACTTGTACAGGTGATGAAGTTATCCAGCCCGATGAGTCATCCTTGAATATGGATTTCTCTACTGTCCTTCGAGTTAAGACTATACACATTAGTTCTCCAATTTTAGCAGCAAAAAGTCCTTTTTTCTACAAGGTGAGTCGTCTTTAATTTGGTTTATGTAGATATCTTTCTTCCAATTCTTTGATATAACTGTTGATATAATATTTCTTACAGTTGTTCTCAAATGGTATGAGAGAGTCGGAGCAGCGACAAGTCACTTTACGGATTCATGCATCTGGTGAGCAACGAACATTTGATGATACTAATTTTTCTTGTGCAAAACATGGACTTATGCCATCTTTGCTTGGATAAAGATCATATACTGGCTTTCTCTCACCCTGTACTATKCTCCCTTAATTTTTATGAGCAGAAGAAGCTGCCCTCATGGATCTCYTGAATTTTATGTATAGCAACACTTTATCAACGACAACTCCTTCTGCTTTGTTGGATGTGCTTATGGCTGCGGACAAATTTGAGGTTGCTTCATGCATGCGATACTGCAGCCGGCTACTACGTAACTTGCCCATGACCTGTGAATCAGCCTTGCTTTATTTGGATCTTCCTTCTAGTGTGTTGATTGCCGATGCTGTTCACCCACTGACAGATGCTGCAAAGCAGTATCTTGCTGCACGTTACAAGGACATAACAAAGTGAGTCTTTTCCCCCCCAAAAGTGATAACATCTTTCTTATCTTTGTAGTGTCTTTTCATTGAATTGATTTTAGGTACATGAGCATGGAAGGAATTTTCACATATTCAGTTTTATTAAGCCTTTTCTTCTTGAAAATGTTTGGCTTTAAATCTTTTCCCTATTGGGATCAAATGTGTGGCTGCAACTTTGACATGTGAAAGGGGAAGCTCTCGTSTTTCCGTTTTGTTTTAATGTGTTGCTGCTTTTCCAATTGTGAGCTTTCTGTTGATGGCTTTCCTTGTGTTCTAATCTTTCTAAGCCATCTAGACTCGTTAACCTATAGAATTCACATGGTTCATTAGTTGAGGACGCATGCACGAAACAAATAGCTAATAAGAGTTGCTTATATTGCTTTTCAGGTACCAAGATGAGGTCTTGAATTTGCCTTTGGCTGGAGTTGAGGCCGTTTTAGCTAGTGATGATCTTCAGGTTGCTTCAGAGGATGCCGTTTATGATTTTGTGCTGAAATGGACACGGGTACATTATCCAAAGATGGAAGAACGACGAGAAATATTAGGCACACGGCTTGCACGCCTTATTCGTTTCCCTTACATGACCTGCAGAAAATTGAAAAAGGTTCTTACATGCAACGACTTCGATCCTGAACTTGCTTCAAARGTTGTACTTGATGCTCTCTTTTTCAAAGCTGAAGCACCATATCGGCAGCGTTCGCTGGTGGCGGCAGAAGATGCAAATGCCTCATATCGACGTTTTGTTGAGCGTGCATACAAATATCGACCAGTTAAGGTGGTGGAGTTTGAATTACCCCGTCAGCAATGTGTTGTATACCTGGATCTGAAGCGGGAGGAGTGTGCAAATCTCTTTCCAGCAGGTCGTATTTATTCCCAGGCCTTCCATTTGGGTGGACAGGGATTTTTCTTGTCTGCCCATTGCAACATGGACCAACAGAGTTCTTTCCATTGCTTTGGACTGTTCCTGGGAATGCAAGAGAAGGGATCAGTATCTTTTGCTGTTGATTACGAGTTTGCCTCAAGGTCAAAGCCTACAGAGGAGTACATTAGTAAGTACAAAGGAAACTACACATTTACTGGAGGGAAGGCTGTCGGTTACAGGAACCTGTTTGGTGTTCCTTGGACAACATTTGTTGCTGAGGATAGTCCGTTCTTTATCARTGGAATTCTCCACCTGAAGGCTGAGCTCACTATCAAGCATTGACTTGCACTTTGCGGGGATCATCTTTCAGTAGTTTTGCTAATCCCTTTGGTGGCCGGCAGCCCAATACAATTAATCTGTGCAGGTTTGTTGCAAAATATTTGGATTTAGGCAACTCTCTGTCAGAAAGGTTTGAGGTTGTAAGGTCAAATCTTGTACATGGGTTGAGAATTTGTTATTTTCATCTCTGTATGTGTAAATAACCGCAATTTAACTAATATATGATGCTTTTTTGGCTCTGATCAATCTACAGATAGAATAGAATTCCAATCAATCTAGACATCATCGTTGCTTTTACCAAGGTTTATTCAACCATTCAGTGCTCATTTTGCGCTAAGAGACGAGGAGAGAACGAAAAGCAAACTGTGTGCGCGCATGCGAGGGACAATCCCCTTTTCTCCAACGACCAGATGATTGCTCCCCTAATGGAGCAGACCTATGATTAAGCTTCAGTTAATTGTTTTGTTCCTCTAAAGGGACCCAATTAAGCAGGACTTCGAAAAACAATCGATTTCAACAGTCAARACTAAAAGACAGTGACAGTGGTCTTCCATAATTGTAGCTCTTTTGGCAACAGCTAGTGATCATTCTTCATAATACCAAAGCYGAAAGAACACTCTGTACCTAATTACAAGTCTTCAAGGCCATGCAATGATAAGCAGATGTTCAGACTCCACTGGATGGAACTGAGTAGGAACTTCTACTACTTCACCTGGTTGTTGTTCCTCCTTTACTTGGCACCTGTGCACAGCTTTGATAACAATCTTGGTGAATCTTTAGATGCTATCCTGCAGGATCATGCATTCAAGGCCTTGTTTCAAGGAAGACCGCACACTGGGGAGCTSTACAATGCCAGTCTCCCAGCTAGTCTCGCGGGCATGAAGGTTTTGGTTGTTCGTCTGAGAAGCCGAACATTGTGGAGATTAGGTGCCAACTTCAGTCATTTTCGCATTCCACCAGAAAGTCTGCCAGTACCGTATGTGAGGAGGCTTCTTATTGTCTATCATGATCTGGGCAATTGGTCCTCATACTACTATAGTGTATCAGGTTACACTCTATTAACTTCTGTCATTGGTTTTGCAATCTATGATGCATCAGATCGACGGGGAAAAGACCTGATGAAGCTCGATCTTGACACCATGAAGAAGCCCATTGTTATTGGGTTCCACAATTCAACCTCATCTGGAGGCACTAAACGAAGAGCCAAATGTGCTACATTTGGGGCCAATGGGAGAGTTATTCTCAATGACATGAGCATCCCCAGTGTATGCTACAGCACTAGTCAAGGACATTTTTCAATTATATCTCCATTCAAGAAGCAGACAAAGATGTCACGGCTTTGGGTGATGGGGTTCGTGCTTGGAGGAGTTGGGATGATTTTGGTGGTATTGGCCGGAATAGTACTATCCAGGGCTAGCACTGTAAAGAAGAACCATGAAATGGAAAGGGAAGCTGATGAAGGTGAAGTCTTGCACACATTTTGGGTTGATAGCAGTAAAATGCCTCGTGCAACAGTGAGTAGAACCTCCCCCGCCCTTGAGAGTTCAGGTCTTCCATAGACCTTTTCCTTTTCTTATCCTTCAAAATTTTTCTTGTTCCCTTGAAAGTGTACGTTTTAAATAAATAAATAGAAAAGATACGTAATTGAGTCCATCTTCTGTAGCCCTTCTATTTTGCTTATATTCCAGAAGTTCTTACTACTGAAATTATACATTTAGAATTGAATAAATAACTGCTTGGGTCCTCCTGGCTTTCACAGCCCGAAACTCCTCAAGGGAGACCATTGGGAGCTATAAGAATCCAATGAACCCAACTTTTAACATAAGGTAAAAACAAATTTACTGGAGGCGGCAGTGGAGGAAAATGACAAAAGGATCCTCAATGTCAAAAGGTTGGAGAAGGGGCAAGCATTAGTGACAAAAGTAATGTTATTACTATGAATTCCAGATAAGTCTGAGAAAATGAGAGATGAAGGAAATAGTCGCCCTAAGTGAAGCAGATCCCCTTCCTCACCTTGAAAGGGYAAAACAGGAGTTGCAAATTGGATGCATTCAAAGGTTTTGGACAAGCGACAGCATTAAATCACTTCTTTTCTTTGTTCACTCGATCCCTTCCCCGTGAGCAAGTAGCATCTCAGGGATATAAACTGACAAAATCTAAACAAATCTTTCAATAGATTATTGGCTATTGCCAACCAATGACAGCATAACCTCCAAAAAGAACCTACAAAATATATATGACATGCACTTCTATGCATCTCAGTCGGCATAAGTTAAGCGAAGAGTTAGGATRAAAAATTAAATCTAGTTTGCGAAGCCTTTCACCATCTTATGAAATCTTTGCATCCTGTAAGTAATTAAATTGGTAAATAACTAAAGCAACATCGGAAAATTGAAGTAGAAGAAAACTTCCTCGGGCATAAGTTTGGCATATGTATCATTAAGCATGCACCTAGTCCATCAAAGAATATGCATACTCCACTGCACCTAAAAATTGACCTATTAACTGAATACTAAAAGGACCTCAAAACTGCCAGAAAGAAACAAATGCCMCCCCCCCCCCCAACCTACAGACAGAATATACCAGGACATGAGCAGTGCATTTTTTTTAGACAACGGGATTCCATCATCCTTCCAAGGGAAAAAGCTTTTTGCTGAAAACSTAAAACAGAATGACTATCTATCGTGGAACTCCAGTGCAGTTGCTTGTACTAAGTGATTCAGTTATTCRCSAAGTTAACCAAACCAAGTTGTGCTCTAATTATGAAGAAAAAGGTTTCTCTGGATTCAGCCTCAGTGCAAAAGAGGGTCTTTAAGCATAGGTCTACTTCGCAACTTGCAAACTTTAGGAAAGTCCTAAAGTTTGTATCTCATGTCCTGAGCAACTTTCACAACAGTACCAATACAAGCAATTAACTAGGCATCTATGTATACAACTATAATAAAAAATGGAAGATGAAAAGGGGGAATGGCTAYCAGAAGCCAAGTTTTATCAGTATTGAAAGAAGTACAAAGTGAAGTTTAACTTTTTGATGCAAATCATTTGAAATTTCAAAACTCTAAAACATCTAAAGATTGGGATCTCTTATTAACTGCAAAAATAGCCAAAGCTCATTTCAGCAATATTTTCTATATGCCTAAGAGATAGATCCTCAGCAAGAGATACACCTAAAACTGAAATGAAGGCCTCAAAAAACATCCAATGTAAAACAATGGCAATAAGGTAAGGGTACCAAATTGACGCCCAAGAATCAAATTATGCCTAGCATTACACTCTTGCTTTCTGAGCAAGCTTCGACCACTCGGTATGATAAGACCCAGGAAGATCGATCCTCTCATAAGTATGAGCCCCAAAATAATCCCTCTGAGCCTGAACAAGGTTTGCTGGAAGTCTCCCACGCCTATAAGTATCAAAATACTGCAAACTGGCAGACATGCCAGGAACACTGATTCCTTTCTGGATCGCCAATCCCACCACTCTCCTCCATGCTGCCTGCCTCTGCACCATTTCCCTGGCAAACTCAGGGTCAACCAATAAATTTGCTAACCGTGGATTTCTTTGGTATGCCTTCTTGATCCTATCTAAGAACACTGCCCTTATAATACACCCTCCTTTCCAAATCCTGGCCAACTCGCCCAAATTCAAATTCCATCCTTTCTCTATACTCTTTGCCCTCAACAAGTTCATTCCTTGTGCATAACTGCATATCTTGGATGCATACAAAGCCTGCCTCACATCATCAATCAACCTCTTCTTATCCACAACCCCAACGTTATTAATCTCCTCCTTCAAACCTTCCTCCCTAAATATCAGAGAAGCCGCCTCTCTTTCATCCTTCAACCCACTCAAATACCTGCTATCAAGGGAAGCAGCAATAGTTGGTGCAGCAATAGAGAGCTCCGCTGCCTGCTGGACTGTCCATTTTCCGGTCCCTTTCATCCCTGTCTTGTCCAAAATTTTGTCCACCAACTCTCCTTCTCCAGTCTCGAAATCTTTCACCTGGAAGATATCGGCAGTAATCTCAATCAAAAAGCTTTCAAGCTCGCCACGGTTCCACTCAGCGAAAATATCAGCCAATTCAGAATTGCTCAACCCACCAGCATTCTTCAAAACATCGTAGGCTTCCGATATTAGCTGCATGTCACCATACTCAATCCCATTATGAACCATCTTAACAAAATTACCAGATCCACCTTCACCTATATAGGTGACACAGGGGCCATCCTCCACCTGAGCGGCGACCTTTTCAAGGATGTCCCTTATGTTCGAGTAAGCTTTGTGAGACCCACCAGGCATAAGAGAAGGACCGTTGCGAGCACCATCCTCGCCTCCGGAGACACCCATACCGAGGTAAAGAAGCCCTTTCGCAGAGGCTCCAGTAATTCGGCGCTCAGTGTTCTCATACCACTCGTTGCCACCGTCGATGATGGTGTCGCCAGGTTCCATGTGTTCGGACAAGGCAGCAATGGTCTGGTCAACCGGAGCACCAGCTTTGACTAAAATGATGACAGATCTGGGACGTTGAATTGAAAGAACGAAGTCTCTTGGATTGTACTGGCCAATCAACGGAAGCTGGCCCTCTCGGTGAGCCCTATCGATAGTCTCATCGACCTTGGAAGTAGTACGATTGTAAACAGAGATAGGGAAGCCTTTCTCAGCTATGTTCAATGCCAGATTTTGCCCCATCACGGCCAGCCCTGCTAGGCCTATACGCGAGACAGCATCGGCTGTGATTGCTGTAGACTCCATGGCGGAAAATCAAGAATCACAGAGAATGAGAACGACGATTTGGGAGCTTCTGGAATGGAGTCAAAGGGTCGATAATATAGAGTGCTTGGGGGGTGCCAGTTGGGGTCGGGTAGGTGGATATGGGGGCACAATGGTGGTAGTATATTATAAAGTAATGGGATCGTGGGTCGCGTGAGGGGGCGGGGGGTGACGGACTCGTCGAGGAGTGAAGAGGTAGTGACTGAAACAACCAACGAGAGGGTGTCGTAACAAGGTGTAGGGGACGACGATTTCTAGGTTGCCAAACGTCGTCGTTTCAGAGGGGCGTGATGGCAGCCCTGACATCGGCTGCTGTGCTGCGAAAATGGAAAGGATTTATAGGGCGCAGAAAGGGATGTCCGAACCTTTCGGGTCGAAAAGTATTTTAAGGAAAGTATCGGAGAAATATCTTTTTGTAATTTTGCAGTGGAAAATGGCTAAGTTAGAATTAAAAATTTAAAAATAAAAAGAAAGAGGGGCAAAGAAGGAACTGAGAGAAAGTTGTGGGAAATGATTGTAGATTTTGTAATTTCTATCTTTTCCAACTCAATCCTTTCTAATATTCTTTCTTATCCATGTGCAAGGATGGAATTATCAATAGGATGACCGTCGCTTCCACCACCATTTTTTTAAATTTTATATGAAGTTCAAAAAATTAGAAATGATATTTTGTCTTACAAAGTATCATTCCACTTTTTAATATTTTTGTCATTTTATCTTATCATCTCAAAATTAAATTTCTAACTCCATTATCTGCTTATTTAGATTGGATGGTGATTCGAAAATATTAGAAAACTAGTATTTGTTTACGTATTTGACTAGATAAAGAGGTGAAGTAAATTAGAAGGCACACCATGCTTCTGCATATCTTTTGTTTTCAAATTGGAAACTATAGGGGTTGAGAATGAAATAAAGGGATTAACGACAAGAATCATCTAATTATGTTTTAGTTTTAAAAATTAATTCAAAGTGAGAATGACAATTAAATAAAATAAATTAAGTAAATATTTTCTCRCATATTCCCTAGCTGCTAGTTCTCTCCTCTTGTATTAAAATAGTATTGGAATATAAATTCGTCTTATTTTATTTTTTAATAAAGTTATACGTAAAAGAAAAGTTATTCAAGACTTAACTATATATGTATATCGTGTGCTAATCATTGATGAATGCAGTAGAGAATATATAGTAAAAATATAGTAAAAAATCTTTAGCCTAATTGATCTACTACTTAACCAAAATAGCATTCTAGATATCAGTTCTTTTTCCCTCTAATTAGCATTTCCAGATTGTAACCAGTATTCCTTCACAAGTTGTCCAAATAATGAACCCTCTTCATTGATGAGCTTCATTGGCTTGTCATACTCTACCAGCTTTCCTGCAAGTTTATGCAGGAGTTATCAGCARCCCTCTAGCAAGACCTATGAATATCATGAGCCTGAAACTGAACCTTACCATCTCTCAGTGCAAGCACCATTGTGGAGTCCATGACTGTTGGTATTCTGTGAGCCACTGTAATGACTGTGCAGTCTGAGAATTCTCTGCGGATGGTCTTTTGGATTAGAGAGTCTGTGGCATTGTCAATTGATGCAGTGGCTTCATCAAGAACAAGTATTTTCCTTCTTTTCAATAAAGCTCGTCCCAGACAGAATAGTTGCCGCTGCCCCATGCTCCAATTTGATCCATCTTCTGCCACTGCACTCGTTGTTGCGTTGCAGCATTTTCAATCCCAGAGAGAGAAAGCAAGAAAGAAAGAAAGAAAGAATTTTACTAGAATTCGATGGTGTTTTAGTGTTACCTAAGGAGTCCAGTCCTTTTTCATTCTTCTCGACGACATCTCGCAGCTGACATTTCTCCAGCACCTGCAACACCATATTTAGATGCCTTTTATTTTCTTGGAACATTAAAGTGCAGTCATATAGTCTTGAGAATAAAATAAAATATCACCTCCCAAATCTCATGATCATTGTGCTCCGATAAGGGATCTAGATTGTATCGGATTGATCCACGAAATAGTGTAGGTTCTTGAGGAATGATTGCTAAATTTGATCTAAGGTCATGAATTCCAATTGTTGAAATGTTCAGCCCATCTATTATGATTGCTCCTTCTGTGGGTTCTACCAGGCGAAAYAAGGTACTGATGAGTGTTGTTTTGCCACTGCCTGTTCTGCCAACAACGCCAACTTTGTACCCTCCTTCAAATGTGCAGCTAATGCCTTGGAGAACCAGAGGAGTATTCGGACAATATCTCACCTGAAAATTTCATTCAACAGATTGTATATCAGAATGAAAAAGAAAGAAAGAAGAATACCAAAGATACASTTTAGAACTTTTACCTTCAAATCCTGAATCTCCACTTTACCATTGGGAGGCCAGCTGAGAGGAGGTCTATTTCCTTCTATTACTTCAGGGGCCTCGCTGGGAATGTGCATGTACTGTTCTAACCTTTCTACTGAAACAATGGAATTCTCTAGCATGCACTGATTTTGGACGCAGAAGGCCAGGAATACATTCAGCGAAAGTGCATATGATAGAGCCATGCCAATGTATCCTACTCCAGAGAACATGGATAGCAAGTGTTAAATAAAGATCCAGAAACAACAATTCAGATCAACTAAGGGAAGCCTCTTTCCATTTCCCAACTATTTTGAGCTATTAAAGGGATTCCTTCTAGTGAAGAATTGAACAGCGCTTGGATGTACATTCCAATACTTACCCCTAACAAGTTTCTACACTTAATTTGAAGGTTTTCTGATGAATTTTTTTCAAACAGAATGATTTTGAATCAATAAGCAACCAAATGTCCAGAAAATAGGTTATAAACAGCCTAAATTTTAAAGGAAGAGTTCTGCTAAAATGTATAAGTTGCAGACCTGATTCAGAAGCTCCAAGAGGGAGCAAAGTCATGGCAAGGGCTGAGGAGGAAAGGATAACAGCACACAGTAATTCCAGGCGTTGGATTAGCCACTCGTTTGCAGAAAAGCTATGAAAGTATGCACTTGCATTTTTGTCAATAAGCTGTAGACTTTCTGAAAAGAAACGATCTTCCTCCCTGAAAGCTCTAATGGTCATAGCTCCTGCAATAGATTCAGAGAGAGAGCTAGCAACTGAAGACTTGGTTGTGCCATGAACCCTTATTAGCTCTTTTGCAGAAGCGAAGTAGAATTTCTACAGAAAGCAGAATGGATTAGTATACACTGCTTGTGGAAGACAGGTAATGTGTCTTCTTCTGCTAATGTTTCCTTCAGTAACACCATGTGAACAGTCAAACTTAGAAGCTCTTTAATGAGAAATGTTACTTTCTATATCTTGACTTTACTGTTCTTGTCAGGCAAAGAGATAGCATCAGGAGTAGCCTATTACCTGTAAGAGTATGGTTATAAATACCATTGGTATGATGACAAATAAGATCGGCCAGATAAGAGCCGCCAGGATTACCAAGCTAAAATATGTGGTCATTGTCGTGCTTAGTGCTTGACTGAATTTTAATGATAGCTCAAGATCCACTATACTTAGATCAGAAGATACCTGCAGGAAAAAATACATTACTAATGGAGATATGAAGTAACCATTACATCTCAAATACTTATATTGTTGATCCTTACCCTGCTGAGTATTCTTCCAAGTGGTGTTGAATTATAAAATGACATTGGTGCACGAAAGATAGAGGTCATAAACTCGGAAAATATTGATTTTGATGCCTTAAGACCTAGAAGAACCACTGCATAAGATCTTGATAGCAACGATAGTGCCATAGCACAACCTATACCTGAGTATAGTGCAATAAGTTTGAATTCGCTGATACTTGACTTCTGTAGATTTGTAGCTAACCAAACATTTTGAACTAACTGGCCAACTATATATATGAGGTGGGACACTGTCGCCACAGCCAAGTAAACGAAGCCCTTGTTTTTCCTCAGATACTGTATGTATGGCCTAAAGCTGGTCAAACCTACTTCTCGTTCTTCTTCTTTAATCAACTGCTCTCCGGCAGGTGTTGCTAATTGCTCCTCRGTTTGGATTTTCTGGATACTCTCTTCTGGGTTTTTGAGCTTTTTCTGKGGACCATGGTCYGTGCTTATCTCGCCCTTAGCAGCTTCACCATGTGYATGGACAAGGTCAGAAAATTCTTGGCAGGAAACAAGCAACTGATCATAGGTAGCTGCTCTGAGGATTTTCCCTTCAGACATTAACTGTGAAAATATTAGGATTCTTATGAATGAGTTCCCAAAATGGGAAAAGAGAAAAAATTGGATTGTTATAGCAGACTCACTGAAATCATACTCATTGCTGCAAAATGGAAAAGCTAAATCAGGTGATATTGAAGAAAGACAGAAAGATGAGGTTACTAACCAAAACGGAATCAAATGCTGGAAGGAAGTCAACTTGATGAGTCACTAGCAACACCGTTTTCTGAGACAGGGCATCCATGACATATTCCTGGCAAGATATACACCATGTTAGCTTTGCTTGGAAAAGATTACCAATAGGAGTATAAAATGTCACTCAAATGAGATGTGTCGTTACATTGAATAAACTTCTTGCAGTACTTGCATCAACAGCACTAAATGGATCATCCAACAGGTAAACGTCAGCTTCTTGATATAGTGCACGTGCAAGCTGAACTCTTTGCTTCTGCCCACCACTGAGATTAACACCTCGTTCTCCTATGACTGTTTGGTCTCCAAATGGAAGCATATCGAGGTCCCTAACTAAAGAACACCTTCTGATTACTTCTTGGTATTTAAGCTGATCCATGTTTGATCCAAAGAGAATATTTTGTTGTATGCTCCCAGTTTGGATCCACGCATTCTGAGAAACATATGCAATTTTCCCATGCACTTCAACCTGGATATAGAGAAGAACTATTAAGTTTATATCCCTTGGGAATCTTTCCTATAGTTGGAAATAGAGTTTGATAAATGTTAATTCTGTTTTTGCAGAAAAGTTTACCGAACAATTTAGAATTCTTTCTCAGGACAAGTCTAAGCTCAAAGAGAAATTTCAGTTTTTGTCAAGAAGGAAAAGCGAGATCTGTACTTACATTGCCGTCAACAACTGGAACTTCTCCTAGAATAGCTCCTAAGAGAGTTGATTTTCCTGAACCAACTTCTCCACAGACAGCTACCTTCTCCCCTGGTTTAACCAGAAGACTAATGTTTGCAAGGGTGGGAATTGAAGAGTCAACATCCCATGAAATCTTCTTACAATTGATGAGTAAAGAATATTCGAATTCTTCACCCTTGCAATTTTGTTTAATATGGCTATTCTGCAACTCTGGTGCCTCAAGAAACTTCTGTATCCGAGAGAATGAAACCTTTGATTTAATGCACACTCCAAGAACATCTGGAATTGACCTGATTGGCTCTTGAACTATGCGTAAAGTGGCAAGAAACATGAAAACTTTACTAGTACTTAGCGGAACATTAAGCCAGTAGCATGCCCAGAAAGTAACTACAGATACTATGATAGGAGATGACCAAAATAAGACCACATAGTATCCTGCCTGAGCCTGCACTTTGGATATCCATTTCAACTCTTCTTTCCTTAGCGATCTGATCGTATCTTTGAAATGTGTCTCCCAAGCATAAAACTTAAGAACTTTCATGTTTGTCAGTGCTTCTGCTGTAGCTTTAAGCATTTTATCTTGTRCCACCATCAGCTCAGTCAGATACTTGTGCTGAGTTTGGGCCACTGGAGAATTCCCCAACATGCTCAATATCACCACCACGAGAGCAGGCAAAGTCGCAAGTCCTACAGCATAATAAATAATGACTAATGCTATACATATCTGAAGGCCTGTTGTCCATATCTGATGAAGCCAGTATGGAAATTCACCAATTTTGTAGGCATCAACTGTGACATAATTCATGATCTCGCCTGGAGAATGAGTACTTTTGGCAGTGTTCGAGAGGCGGAGTTGCTTATTGTAAATAGCTGCAGTTAGTAAAGATTGTATCTGAAGGCCAATCAACCTAGCCCTAAAGAACCATTGTCTCTCTGCAAGAGATTCTGTACATTTTGCAAGAAAAAGACCTCCTGTCAGTGCATAACCTTCATACTTAAAGCTTCCTCTTCCTTCAGCAAGGTTTATGAATGCATAGAGAAAAAGTGGGCCACTGGAGAGTGTTATTATCTTTACTAATGCAAAGAAACCAGAAACCAGAATTGCTTTCCACTGGCAGAAGATTATAGATGACAGAACAGAAGACTGGTTACAGGACTTGTGTTTCTTCTGCTTACTCATTTCCTCCTTAAAAAAGGAGTAACAGGTCTCAGCTTTATCCTGCTGCCTCAATTCAGGAATATCCTGATCCTCAAGAATTTTCTCTTTACCCTTCTTCATTAATCCATTCAACCAAGAAAATGACATTTTACTAAGATGTCCAGCTTCAGCAAATGGAGTTATGTTCTTCCTTGAACTGATTGTAATACCAAGACTCACTTCTTCTCCTTCCAGAGGTTCATAGTACKGGTCGCCATACTTATCTTGACCGATTTCAGAACTTCTYTTTGCCTCCATTGCACACAAGAACAGTAGAAGCGCCCCAGGGAAKGATGACATRTTTAGCACCTCAGTGATAGAAACAACCTTATCCACAATCAATTCCCGTATGGACAAAACGCAAAGACTTCCTCCTAAAAGAGCAGCAAAACAACAAATCTTCAGCGTTGAGGAAAGAGAAGCATGCTGTTTCTGCTTCCTCACGAATAAACATAGAAACAGCCAGGTCAAGGCCTGGACTATGAGCACCAGCCAAGACTGGAGAGGTAAAATACTGAGGTTGCTGCCAACCGACCATATCCCCAGAGTGAAGTAACCTAAAGCTATACCGATATTGAAAATGAAGGAACAAATCGATAAAAGAGAAATGCTTTTTGTCTTTGAGGTAGACAAGGTCCGTCTGGAGTGAACTTCTTGAAGACAGGCAAGTATAAGAGTGACTAAGATCAAGATATCAGCAGAAATGATGACAACGTGATTGGCGCATGAAGATGGATCAAGGATTGCCATTATTCCTGAAGTGCAGCTCCTTCCAATTTCGCTTTGACATTCTGTTCCGCAGACAGCGACCCAGAAATTCATGGCTTCAGAAATCAGAACACGACCCACAAGATCTAAGAGAAGGGGTCTAAGTCTCTGGTTTCTTGACCTTTTTGCTTGACAAATAAATCAACAGTTTCAGATGAGATATCCAGGCCTGAAAAGAAGCAAAGAGACTATCTTATTCAGTATCTAAAACAAGAATAGAAGTCTCCGCACACAAATGGAGAAGTTCAGGCAAGACAGATTTAACATTTAGCAAACCATCAGTCTGAAACTTAAAGAAACGTACTATACTATCAGTCTTTCTGGTCAGGGGACCTCAATTTCTTGTCTAGATTCTTGCAGAGCCATTAAAGAGAGCTGGAGAAGACAATAATACTGGCAATAGTTTAGCTTACCAACTTTTTGTTCCACAAGAGAATTCTGAAATGAAAAWTTTTTGATGTGGTACATATAACCTCATGCAGATTCACGTGGAACTCAAAACTTATGGTTTCAAACTTCTTAACATACGGTAAAACCCGGTTCCTCAATCATGCAGGATTCTCTGGAGTTTATCAGCTACCATTCTTTGTGGGAACGGTATCATCATCAACTCGTTGGTGAGGGGTCGACTGTGATTCGGCTGTAAGTTTTTCAAGATGTGTTTCGACACAATTTTTTTTATTTTGTTCACGAAATCTCTAATATATGTCTTTCTATAGCTTTTTTCACTTTAGAGCCTCATTGTGTCCGGACGATTAGAGCCACTTGAGCTCGAATATAATACTATTCTAGCTGGAATTACTAGTCATAGGGTGGGATGATTCCTTTGCATGGCTAAGGCCCGTTGAAATGGCATCCTGCGAAGAGTTACGCATCTTTGGTTTGTTCCCATAATGGGGTAATTCTTTAATGAGTTAATGCTCATAGCAGAGCCGTAAGCAGCAGGCAAATGCCAAGAACCACCCGACTGACTTATCAAATATTAAACTGAAACTATTTCGGATGTAGCATGCTGTTTCCTCTCTTGTCAGGCCATGGACTATGACACTAGCCAAAGGGTTCGTTCCAATTGACCATGTACCCTAGTGAAGTAACCATTGTCTCTTAGGTAGATAAGGTCCTTCTGAAGGGAACTTCTTGAAATACTAGCAGAAATGACAGGAATGTGATTGGCGCATGATGAAGATGGATCGAGGATTCCATTGTTTCTGAACCGTCACTTCCTCTATTGATCACACACTCTGCAAACCATCACATGTTAAGCTTCTGGAAAGAACATACTAGTACTGCCGCTCTTTCTTCTTACTGAACCTCAGTTTCCTCTCTAGATTGCAGAGCCATCAAAGAGAGACGGAATATTGTTTAGCATKCCAATTACTTTTGTTCTACAAGAGAATATTTAAAATGAAAAAGCTTCAAGCATTACATAACTTATGCATATTGTTTTTCACGTGGTACTCAAACTCCTGGTTTCAAACTTCCTAGGATAGCACTTTCAAAAAAAAAAAAAAAAAAAAAAGGAACTTCCTAGGGTAGAACTCGTAATCCATGGCCCAATCATCTTCTCTCAGTGCGCGGCATTCACCAATTTTTTGGAACCAATCAACCCGGTTCAATCAATCATGCATTCTTGATTTTTCATGATCTGGTCAGCTACCATTCTATTTTTTTTTTTTTTTAATTTCCTGATCAAATGGTCAGCTACCATTCTTTATTGATGGAACAGTGGCATTAGCTACTTGTCGATCAGATCTCAGGCTGCGACTACTGCTAGTTAACGTGGGTCGTTGAGGAGAATAAGTGAAGATATATGGCCTTTGTTCTTCCCTCAAATGTCAAAACCATTCCTACTTCATGTGATGAAACTAATTCAAGTAAATTTGGATTTAAACTAATTGCATTAACAAGATTTGGGACTGAAACCATTGGACATTCTCACTTGATMAAGTCATAAATACAGATCAAAGACAGAATTTCATCTTGACTTAATAATTCATTTATCAACTATTTCAAAGTATTAAATTGTGTTTGCTCTTATTCAAACATTAGTGTTTAAACTCCAATTTCCTTTTGCCATACAAGTCCATTACTATGTAAATTGCGAAGATAGAATCAAAATATACTTTGAACTACACCTAATTCTTGGTATAATTGGTAGTCTCACAATTATAAATGATTCTTATACCATTCTTGCAAGAAAAACATTTTTCTGTCATCCAACCAAAAGAAACCCAGAAATATGGAATTGCAAGAATGGGATCAGAACCATTGCCCCTCAGATGTGTATGCAATAATTCATATACATAATTTACAAATACAAATGGACTAGCAGTGATGATAACCTTTGTCAACACATACCTAAATAATAAGATAATCCTTTGGAATTCAAAACTATGGCTGCCTCTATACAGCAARAAACTTAAACAAATAGGACGACTAAACCTATTTTCAGCATACCAGACATCATATAGCTACTTGCAGCATCCGAATAGGACGACTAAACAATGGTTGCCTGTATACAGCTTAAAGCTACTTGCAGCATCCGAATATCCATAGTTTCATAAGAATCATATCCATCTTTCTTAGTCTCCAGACATCTTGCACCCATCAGAGATTTCTGTAAACCTTGCACGCAAATCAATGGACCGACAGAGTTAATGCCGATTAGTGAGGCTATTCATGACAAAGTAGTACCTAAGTTGATCAAAGCACTCTTTATCTGTGATAAGATCAAATACTATACTTTAATCTTTTGAACAGCAAATCTCCTAGCATTCCTCTCTTGCCAGAAAACAGTACACTGCAATTTAAAGAGCTACTTTGCTTGCTTGATTCTGAAACGAATCATCTTTAAGACGACTAAACCTATTCAAGTCCTGAGATCACACAACTCCATACAAGTGAACATTCTGCAAGACATGAATGACTGTAAGACATTTTGAACCGTAAATTGCCTTTAAGAGGAGCCATTTTATTCTCATATTGATGCACAGACTGAGAACTACCTTTTTTGTTCACTTAGAAATGAGTTTTCTCAATCATATTATAGTAGTACACCTTTCTGTGGAAGATCTTGTTACACATTTTATGCAGAATCTGCAGTGAAAGAATTACATTCTATCAGTACTAAACGAAAACGAAGACCTAGTTATAACAGCTTTGGCTGTTGTGATTATCTGGCAAGACTAGCTTCACTATTCCTAATAAAACACAATGAGACCAAAATTATTCATCTACTTGGACAAAAATGTAGAGGCATTAAACCGGTGAAATGGCTGCACATGCTTATGATGGAGAAAGCTGCTAGCCCTCAATTCGAACAGCACCATTTTCTGATGAAATAAACTTAGGTTTTTTGTTAACTTGCTCTAAGCACTGAATGATGTCTCCAACCTGAAAATCAAAACAGTTTTGGATCACAAGTCCACACTCGTAGCCTTTCCCGACTGCCTCCACATCCTGCTTCTCTCGCTTCAGAGATGCGCACGAACCTTCAAAAACAACTTCACCACTTCTAAGAAGCCGCATTGTTGATGATTTGGTGACACGTCCATCAGTTACTTTGCAACCAGCAATTTTTACATCATCTCCCTTTGCTTTGCTTCTTCCTTTAAGTTCAAATATGCTCAGCACCTGGGCTTCCCCAGCAACCTGGGTCTCAAATGTCCCCGGGGCCTTCTCAACAATTAGATTACCAATGTCTTCCAGAAGATGATAGATAACACGGTGCAGCATTATCTACAATAAATTTTTCTGTAAGTAARGTTCTCAAAATTTAATCAAGAGATTTTCAATTCCACACCCCCCCCCACCCGAAAAAGAAAAAATTGAAAATAATACTCTAGAATTATTGTCAAAGGTGAAAAGGAAATATTGCATTTACAAGCATTCCAAAAAAATCAAGGTAGACAACAGAGAGCACTGAAATAGAGAAGTATGTGATGGTAATATTTAGAGACTGAGAAAGCAGTACTAAAATTCGAGTACCTTCACTCCAGCTTGAGCTGCAGCTAGACTGATAGAAGTGGGTGGAGTCCGCACATTGAACCCAACAATACATGCATTACAGGCTTGTGCTAGATCAATATCTGACTGAGAAATAGGTCCAACCCCAACATGGACAACAAATACTGGAAGCTGGATTATGGATGAAAATAGCTATTAGAGTTACATCACATGAGAACCAAAATTCTACAGAGATTTAAGTGTTCAAGTATTAACTAATTTACATATAACCTAAAATTTCGTATTAGGAAAGAAAGTGAGATGAAAAACACAAAGTCATACTGTCTCTTTCTGAAAGTTACTTGTGTACCTGACGAGTATTCAAAGTCTTTAACGCGTCTGCAACTGCTTCAACAGTGCCTTGCACATCAGCTTTGACTATAATTGGAAATTCAGGCCTTTTTGGCTTAACTTCTGGTGCGGTAACTCTCTCTTTCCTTCTTCGTCCTCCTTTGGTTCTTCCGTCTTCATTTTCTTCAGTGTCTTCTTCTTCACCTTCCTTTTCTTCCTCTTCCTCTTTTTCCAAATTCAAAATTTCTTGTCTCTCCTCGTCCATCTTTTTGAGTCTATCCTTATCACGTTTCTTTTTCCTTCCTTCACTAAGCATCCTTGCTCTTTCCTCCGAGTGTACAACAATAATATCATCACCAGCCATTGGAAGTCCCTTCAACCCTTCAATCTCAACAGGCATTGCAGGTCTAGCCTGATCTGTTAATTTCCCCATCGTATCTCTGATTGCTCTTATCCTCCCCCACTCAGCACCAACGACAATGTACTGTCCAGAAACTAAGGTTCCTGCCTTCACTATTGCAGTAGCTAAAGGACCTCGGCCCCTGTCAAGCCTTGCCTCAACTACATAAGCTTGAGCTGGTCCATCAGTACGTGCTTTTAGGTCCATCAACTCAGCCTGGAGAAGAAGAGCCTCCTCCAACTTATCCAATCCAATTTTATTTATAGCTGAAACTTCAACAACCTGGACATCTCCACCAACCTCCTCCAGTGGTAGCCCTTCTGCTGCAAGCTGGACTCTCACTCTTTGGGGGTTAGCAGTTGGCTTATCACATTTATTAATTGCAACCACAATGGGTACACCAGCGGCTTTTGCATGGGACATTGCTTCAAGAGTTTGAGGCATCACACCATCATCAGCAGCTACAACTAGCACAACTATATCAGTGACTGCAGCACCTCTAGCTCGCATTGCACTAAATGCAGCATGACCGGGAGTGTCAAGAAAAGTAATTGATGCCCCTGACTGCATGCCAACAACAAATGCACCTAAATGTTGTGTTATACCACCAGCTTCTCTAGCTGCCACAGACGTTTGTCGTAGAGCATCCAACAGAGATGTTTTACCATGGTCAACATGTCCCATCACCGTCACGACTGGAGGACGTGGTAGTATCTCAGTACCTTCATTAGAGTGGCGCCTCCTAACATTAACTTCAAGTTCCTGGAAACAAATAAGCAACCGTTAACATACCCCCTTCAGGGAGGAAAAAGGAAAAATTCAGAAATTATAGCAAAAGAAACCCCCATGAAGAGATACTCCAAAACTGACAACAGAGACCTCAAGCATCATGAATACAACACAAACCAGTCTAACAAATGAACATATTTAGTTAAGATGTAAAAAGAAATTTGAGATAATTAATAGAAACATCTCTGGGATATCACAAATAAATACTTTTAACATATTTAGATGGTTAGGTTTCACCATGCTGGCTAATAGTGCAAAGCAGAATATGAAGCAAAGATAAGATCAAAAGGAAAAGTACCATAGCAATCATCTCTGCAATATCAATGCTAAGAGTATCAAATTCTGAATCAACTTTCTCTCCAACATCATTTTCAAGAATTCTCTGCACAGTAGCTATCATCTCTCCACATTGCTCGGCAAGCTCTTTAATGGTCATGCCCTCAAAAATTTCAACCGTTTTCTCTGGGGAGGATTTGGCTACTTGTTTTAGTTTCATAGGCATATATGGAGCTTCAACAGGAGGTGCATTTCTTTTCGTTTTTTTCTTGAACTTCCCCTTCCTTTGACGTGTACCCCATGGAAAGTCCTCATCTCTTCTCGCTTTGGGAGTTGCATGGAAACACCTAAGAAAAGGTAGCTTCACAAAGTTATTCTTTCTCATTGAAATCCCTTTTAAACTATTAAGCACCCTAAACAGCCTAAACAAATACAGCAGTTCTCAAATCCAGATTCTTATGGGAAAGATGTTCTTAAAAGAGTTCGATCCCCATCCAAGCACAAGAGTTAAGTTTTATGCCCTCTCATAAGGGTATTTGTACTATTCGGTTGCATTCTCACAAGATTTGTGTGTTTTGTATATAGTCCTGCTAATAATGTAGGTATTCTAATTCTTGAAGTCCAAAAAAGAAAGAAAAAAGATGATGGGCGGGGGATTAGCTGCATTGTAAGTTTCTTATAGAAGTACAAGTTGGCCTTCCAGACTCATAATGTTGCCTCATCCTCATTGGCCAAGTAAATAAGAATGATTACAACAATACTTCAGACTCATGTATTCATGGGAGCTGCTCATGGGAAAAAGAATTKCCATATTTTGCTACTTTACCTAGTATTGATAGTACAATTGGCCTACTCTCTCCTGTTCCAAATTTTTTGTAGATGTCYCCATTTTGGTGCTGCTCAAAAAACTCCTGCTTTCCGGCATATTGTTGTGCTCCTCCAAAGAGTACCATGAATGTTGTTAGGTATCCACTAATTTAGTTCATTAAAGGTTCCACATCTTTCCCCTGGATCTTAAAAAGAATATGACTTTTGAACAACTGACCGACAGACAAGGAGATACTATGCCCTTAAAGTCTTAAAAATGAAGGCATTTTCCTGATAATGACCCATTTTAGGTTAAAGTGCTTAAAGCAAAGTCCACAAGGAGGTTACAATTGAAAGAGAATAGAAAATAAATGTCAAAACAGATAAAGATGCGAATTACCTTGTCACCACTCTGTTCCTCAAAAATTTGAAATTATCAGAAACTGCTATTGCTGTCTTGGGACACAAAGCTGCCAGATAATTTGGAAATAGAAGATATTATTAATGTAGAACTTTAGTTGCAAGCATTTCTCTCTGTTTCATATTTCATCTCTTGCGTATATTCTCAAGAAAAACCAGAACAAGAATAAATTTGCAGAAGTGTGGAAGGGAAAGCACCAGTAATTGCTCAAATAGAAATTATACTGAAAGTGCTTGGGTACAAAATTAATTTAGAGAAAACAAAAAAAAAAAAAAATTTGTGGCAGAAAATTATATCCAAGAAGCTCATAAGGCAATTTGACAACCAAAACCTAAATTAGCACCCAGAGACAATCCTTAGCCCAACATAGAAGCAGAAATTGAACATACTTTTGCTAACCTTTTATTTGCCAGACAGCAAGAGCTTTCACCTTCTCTTCAAGGCTATAATTGGAACTTGATACTGCTGCATTCCTAGAAGCAGCAGTTAGTGCCTTAACTAGACTAGTAGAGATACCCTGCAAAGAAGTACAGGGAAATTAGAATTTCAATGCTTCCATCAAATTTTGAGTTGCAGCAATACAGAAAACTAAAAGGAAGAAAACACAATCTTCATAAATAATGGGAAAAAATCAATAGTAAGCCAATCATCCTGCCGCAGTAAATGCCTTTTTAGAAAATCAAAGTCCAATACCCTAAATTGAGAATTTGCAAATTTGAGTCTAGCTGCAATATCAGAGCTCAAGTATGTCCTACAGGCCCATGTGATAGACTAGAAATGCTCAACCAGCCTAATTAGAGCTTGAATGTGAGTATTTAGCATGAAAAGAGTGAAATACTGGACAATTTCACCCGGCAAGTATACTGCTCCATGATGGCTCACATTATAAATGGAAAAATGGAAAAGCAATATCTAAAAAAGGGTCAAAATGCTCCTTTCTTGGGATCCTTTAAGGCATTCTTAAATGTCTCAAAGATCAAGGGACATTTTAGCGGCAATGACAATTCCAAGCATACATATTAAACTATTTAAAAAAATTTACATGAGAAAGACGAGGTGACAACTAACCTTCTTTCCAGCCACTCTCCACGCCATTCATAAGTATATCAGAATCTACATCATTACACAAAAATTCATGTCAAAGAAACAATAAATAACCATAACAACAATGATAGTCATAACCAAAATCGTCCAAGTTTCACATTCTCTTATAAAATGAAAAACAAAGATCCCTGCGTAAGTTTATATGAGCTATTTGGAAAACAACCCAAAACACCTAAAGGGCACGCCAAAAAAAAAATTTAGAAACCCGCAAGAAGGAAAAAAATATMGTGCTTTGTTGAAACACGAGTGAAAAAGGCAAGAAAAAGCATTACCTTGATTCAAATCCTGCAGAGTTAAATCCTGCAGAGTTAATGCGATAGAAGGCTAAAACATGTCCATACACAACCAGCATACAGTAAACACAAGCAAGAACAAAAACAAAATTTCTTTGTACGTGGATTAAGAAAAATAACTTCAAATATGTTATCTTTTTTTTCTTTCTCCTTTCTGAAATCAAACACAGAACCCAATATCAAAATTTACCAAAATATTGAGATTGAACTTGCAGAAACGATTCTAGCAATGGATCTAAAGAAGCGGCAAATAGTTGGAAGTTTGTCATTCTAAACGCTTAAAATAAGTCTATGATAAGAATTATGGAGTAGCACAATCTCATCACTTTACCTATCACTTCGAGCAAACCAGGGCGAGGATAGGCAGCGGGAGGTAAGAGAGGAGAACGAAGGACTTATTAGTATCATATCAGTATTATTAGTAGCGATTTTCCTTGTGTCTTTGGTCGGCGATCAAGTTACGCTACAAAGCGTGCTATGGTTGCGAATTCTCTGGAGGACAAATTGGTGTTTTATTTTCTATTTTTTTATAATTAATGTTTACTTTATATGCAAAAGTTATACTAAATACATATCTAATCTCAAATTTAAACCAAATATGCTTCTTTTTTAAAAAAGTTATAATTTTACACCATGAGGAATACATTGGGTGCAATTAACGAAAAATGAGAAAAGAAAATTGAACAGAACTTCGTGTAGTAAACTAATAAACATAATTAAAAGATGGAAAGCCTACTTGGGGATAGAACAATAGCAGTATTTTGGGAAAAAAAATATTAAAATTCTATTGTAAAAAATTTATTTAATCAGGTCTTGAATTTAATTTTACTTTAGGAAAGAATTCATATAAAAGGTTGTATCTAACCTAGCAATTTTGAATGATTGATAAGTGAATTATTATATTAAAATTATGTTCCATGATTGATCCCTTAATTGTAGAGTCATTTTGAGAGAGAATATGAACCAATCCTTCCATTTAAGAGTTATATTATAATGGCACAATCCGAATATCAAATGACATATTGAGTTATTTAAAAAAATTATAAAAAATTATATACGAATCAAATTTATTAATTATGATACACGATTATAACTTTTTGTAAATATTTGATTTAAATTTCAAACTTCTAATGAGCTTGATATAAAATCGATATGCTTGGTTTTATAATAAATAAATAAAACTAATAAACACCAAAAGCATAACTCTCCTGATTGATAAGCTTGGTAGAGCAACAAAGGCGTTCTCTCTTTATGGTTTTTTTTCRTTTTCTTGCTGGAATGTCTCCSTGAAACTTTGATCTCACCGGSTACGATCTTAATTTTTTTTCCCCCTCCCTAGATCGCCACTTTCAACATATAGTTTTTCATGTTTAATAAATAAAATATAYTAAGTCMCAAATCGTATCTCATGAAACCTTACTTGCCCTTGTAATTAATTTCTCTCGAGCACATATGTAAGAAAGAAAAAATTGATTATTACAACTTTACAGTTTTTTTTCTCTCTATAAAGGCTATGTACTGTATTTACATTTATGAATCATTTAGCCAAAAAGAAAGTTTAATATGAGTTTGTGAATATCCTTAGATTTTATTCTCTTCTACTTATAATTTTTCGTTTTGAAATAAAAAATTATTTAAGCGATTACTTATTACTATTTAATTTTTAACTGAAAAAACCATTTTAGAAAAGCAAGTTATAAGATGCTTTGCTTAATTGACTTTTGCTAATTGATGCTGATGACAAAGAAAAGGATATAGCCGGAAACAAGAACAGTTTTAGGCACCTGACACAGGTCAAAACTGATAACAGGATGCTACATTTTCATGAACTAACATCAAACAGAGAGATCTACAACTGGTCCAATCCTACGGAAATTTTACACTGCCAGCAATACAAGATCAAAATATTTGGAAGCTGGGAGAATTTCCTTTTATTATCTCATCACAAAAAAGTCTTRCGTCATGAGCAAATTACACCTTATTGTACAAAAATAAAAATAAAAAGAATACCGCAGCTTAAATGCAGCGTCTCCAATAGATATAGAAGCAAGTTTCTCAGAATGGCCGGTGAAATAAGCTGAAGGACAAGAGGGCACTTCACTAATGTAAGCAAGACATCCAAGGTACAAGGAAATAAGAAGTAAACAAATAAGTAACCAACAAAAGTTTACGATCAACGACCAAACTTTAAGAACTCTGAGCTCTTGCAAAACCCATTTTACCAATAAATACACTACATCCAGCCCATCAAGCAAGACCAAACAGCCTCTTGCGGATCTGCAATTGGTACCACATGTACATTTCATCAATGACAAGTAAAGAGCAGCTAATCAGTAAACTACAGAACCACCTACCACAATTACCTAGGCGGGTGAAATAAATGAACTTCAGATACTAGTAACCGGGGATGATAGGAGGATACTGGCTACAGCATTAATTTCAAGGATGCTACTAGAWAGTAATACAAGCAACATAAAAGCATTAATAACCATGGAGATCATAAAGGACAGAACCTTTTTTAAGCTTTCTTGATGTTTTTAGAACAAATTGTTTCTCCGACAAGTTTTTCTCAGTTCTTCCTCCATTGTTCTTCTTTTCCCTTCATACTCTCAATGTCGTTTTACTTTTAAGCCCAAAAGCAATAAGCTACTTTATAAAAGCAACGGTATCCAGAAAAGATTGGGAAATTAGGTGAAGCATTATTCAGCTTCAAGCATGAAATTCAAACCCTTTATATCCAAAATAAAACCGATATGTTCATCTATGAAACTCGAAACTAATCACGATTAAGAATATCCAAAATTGAAATACAATCTGTTGAATTATTATAAAATTATGTCAAACATGATCTACATCTCTCTTACCAATTGAAAATTTAACCAAGTCAGAATTACTTACCTTCTTAAGAAACAAATTTGATGGATAGACAACTTAAGCGGCTGGAAGCGTCTAAATACTATCATAGACTTTTGGAATCAAATAGTACTTTAGTTCATGTTTATGACAGTACAACAACTAGCAGATGATATATATACTAAGCAGGAAAATAGTACCTCTGGGAGCTTCTTGCGGAACACAACATCCAACCTAGCATCCAGAGTGTTTTCAGACACAATTTTGCCATCTCGAGAAGCCAATACCACACCTCCAGAGCTGAAAATATAGAAAGACAGAAATGAAATATAGAAAATTCTCTAGTTATAATTCAATAAGTAAGAAGATAGCAAAGGAGATAGTGCTTTCCAAACTCCAAAACAAAGACGAGTAATAGGAGAGGGTACAAAAAGGTTTTTTTTTTTTTTGGGGGGGGGGTTTGGGGAGAGAGAAAGAGAGCCCAGGTGCTTGAATGTAACCAATTAACAACATGCACTTGATTGCAGCATAAAAAATTAGATAATAAACTATCCATTCAAAGCCCTCCATGACTAACAGACGCTAAAATAGTTCATTACCAGGATGAAACATGGGCATTGTGATGGGAAGGAGCAGGAGGAAGGTGAACACTGTCGACAATGATCTCAGGGGAATGWACTTGTGCTTTCTCAGCATACTCCTCTTTTGCTGAGTGCAAGACAGACTCCACCAAGTGCACATCATCTTTACGACATCGGAGTAAGACAGATGGCTCCTTCAGTCTGAGCAAACTCTGCAAGTCGTATGGTTACTCTTTAAGTAATAGCCAAAGAATTTGAAAATAGTGGTTGGTATGATGTAGAATGAAAAACAAGAAGGTTATTCTCAATTGGAATATCAAAACTTCTACACCTTCACAACCCAGAAGATTTACGTTCGTACAGGAATTCCATRGTCAAGATATCACATATTTCCTAAYGKTCCAACTTAAAAATTATGGCATGATAGACATTTTATCCAAACTTTTCTGGTTTACTTATTCATGCCCCAGATCTAGATTTACCATTGCTTTTGAAAAGCTTCTAGCAACTTAAATTAATGATAGTAATGAAAAATGGGTTGGAGGATTCAACAGTTTTATTTAGTACCTGAACTATAAGATTTTTCAGAAGATGTTTATAGCTATGATGGTCATGGCTCACATGCAAGAGCTCCTTTGATGCTGACTCCTTCATAGAGTTAACCAGGTCATCCTGAGCTTGAAGAACCTTGATTCTAGAGGCATTGAGCTGCATAGAGTATTCACTGCAAAATCCAGAGYTTTATATTTAAGATTAACTGAAGTTCAGACACGAAATTGTTACATATTACAAGTGCCATAGAAAACAATTTCTTTGTTTAAAATAATGCGCTTTCATGGAAAAGTTTTATTGTTGACATCTGGTTCTCTCGCTTTTAATGCCAATTAAGCTATAAATGGTCGGTCTAATGCCCTTAAGTACAATTAACATGATCCAACTAATTGAAACACTAACATATGCCCAAACACTGATAAGTCTCATCACTAAGATGCCATACCACATTGCAAACCCTTTAAATTTTGTGCAGGTGTTATCAATCTTAATTTTCCTAAGAGGCCACACCAGCAGAGAGCTGAAACACCAGTCCAATCACAACTACTGGCACAATTTGTGATAGTAAACAAAGTGCACAAGTGAATATAGAGACCTTTCAGGATATCAGTTTGCTTATATATACGAGGAAAGCAATGAGCATCAGCCGAGATCTATCCATAATCAACAGTAATTAAGGTCAAACATAACAAGACAGAAGCATCAATCCACATATAAACTGCAAAGTTCAAGCCATTACATTAAGTTATAAGTTTTCTGAGAGCACATATATATTTCCATAGCAATTGTCATTCTCTGTAACCCGAGCAAATTCACTCTAACCAGAAATATATAAACGCACACAACCAAAAAAAAAAAAAAAACAGCAAAAACGTTTCTACAATTGAAGTCCGTTCCAACAGTGAGAAAAAATTACATCTTCTTGCGAATTTCAACTTGCTTCTGCTTGCGCTCATACTCTTGTCTGATCTTCTTCTTCTCTGCCTCAACTAACTGTAACTTCTCAATGTTGAACTCCTACAGTATTACATCGAAGCACAAAAAAACTCAAACCACAGAATACTTACCGCTAATCAAATTCGATTTACGAAACTCAAAACTATAGAGGAAGTATCGATGTAAATTACTTCTTCAGCAGAGACAGAGATCTCATTGGCCTTCTCTTCAGCTTCTTGGCGAATGAATCGCACCATCTGCTGGATCTGCTTGGATACATCTGTGTCGTTCATTTTTGGATCTGAGGATTACGATCGGCTAACCGATCTATGGAGAAGAAGAAGACTCTAGGCGTGATTGATTGAGTGGTGAAACTAGAAGGAGCCTTCGGGTCACCAATCGACGACTAGTAAATGAGAGAACGCATTAACAGGTACACTCTGGAGATAATTTATGCAGTTCTAAACGTGCTTTGATATCTCCCTGTTCCGCTGAATCACGACCGGATAATTATGGTTTCTACCCCATATTTAACAGTAATTCTTAAATTCTCCCCTTACTTGCTAGGATTTAACTGTATTCTTCTTCAATTAACCCTCAGTAATTGGCTTTTAAAGAAGTTACAGTTTTCTTTTAGTATCTTAATTTACCAAGAGTGTATTAAAGGCTTTTCTTTTCCCTTCTTCTTTTGATAAATAAAAGGGTTAAAATTTTATAAAATTTACTTATGATTTTAACTTTTACTTTTTTTCATGTCTCATTTTAATTGGATAATAGTGAAAATTTTTCATCACTATAAGATGGCAATAACAAAGGATTTTATCAATCTTTTTCAATGATAAGATTTCTCTTATGAGATGCTTTTTTTAATTATAAATTTTTTATGATATATTTTAAAAGAATTTTCAAATAATAGTTTTTGTTATTTTAAGAAATATAAATAAAAAATGAGAAATTTCACTTTGTTATGAGGATTGCTAGCGGTTTTGACATCGCAATCCTAATCATAAACTTTTATAATTAGTCAAGATTGTCATCTTTCTTAATCAATAATGAACTTTTATAAAGTAAGTAACTTACCCTTTTGCCCTATAATTTATCATCCGTTCAATAAAAATTGATAATTGAAATGTGTAAACGATAACTAAATTATAAACACAAAAAATTTATTTTAATTTCATGTTGCACATTTGTACATCTAATTAAGGTCATTGGATAATTTAACTTTGGAATTATTAATAACTTTTACTTCATTCTATATATGTTGCGCGATAATATTTGACTTAATCTATTAAAACGTTTCAAATTATATYACTAAACCMAATATGWATATTTAGGCTTATAAAGTAAATCTTTAATGTTTTAAAATTTTAATTATCTTTCAGACTTTGGACTGTACTTCAGACTTATCAAATGGAGCAGTGGAAATTACGAATCACTTAATACTTAAYGTAYTTAAYGTATTAAAACATTAGGAYRTACAAATATTCTATCAGATTATCTTAATTTGAATAAGTTATTAATTCTTTCACTTTTAAGTAATGAATTAAATTAACCAACATGAACAATCAATAAATATGAATATACATATATGACATCACTGATGTATTCCAAATACTACTAAATGCATTCCCCGATTAGTTTTTGAAGTTCGTATGATCGCCGAATTAAGAAAATAATACAAATATTTGAATAATCAAAAATAGAAATTTATAAAAATTACTGAATTTTGCATGACATGTTCATTGAGTCCTTCACGGAAAGAATCRTCAGCTCAATCCTTTTCCTTTAACGGATCGGTAAGGCTGCTTTCTCTCTCTATATATATGTATAAATATACAAGATAAAACAACTTACAGATAATCCACCATCAAAAGAATCCAATTTTCTTGAGATTTCGTTCTAAAAGAAATGGAAGAAGATCAGAAGTTTAATGGTGATGTTCTTTATCCAGATGTTCTGACACTCATAGCAGAACGTCTGAAAGGCGTAGAAGACTTCGAAGCCTTTCGCCTTTGTTCTAAGTTATTCAGTAAGKCGGCAACAGTGGATGATTTCCATGGATGGCGCTTGAGAAGGAACGTCCCCTACTTGATGCTTCCTGCCAATGAAGATRGCACAAAACGTGAGTTCTTTAGCTTGGCTAAGGAAAAGGTTGTGGCAGTGGCAATGTTGCCAGAAGCCAAAGCCAAGAAGTTGATTGAATCTCAAGGATGGCTCCTGACGGAAGGGACATACCAGGAGAAGGGGTTGAGCTTGCTACAACCCTTCCAACATCTTGAAATTAAATTACCGAACAGAGAGACGTTTCCGGACTATGGCTGGGTTGCAACCGAGCCATATGAATTCATAAAGAAGATTGTTTTATCATCCAAGCCTTGCGAGTCATCAGACTTTGCAGCCGTAGTTATCTATGGCTCATGTCGAGACCTAGGTTTCTGGAATCCTGGAAACTCAAGTTGGACAAAAATCCATATGAGAACATATGGAAAAAGGAGATGCATCTATACACCAATAAAACGTCGATATATTTTGGATGTTACATATTTCGATCGTCAATTCTTCGCGATTGATTCTGCCGGTCAAATTTGGGCATGTGATGTYAAAGGCCCTAATCCCTCCATTGGACAATATGTGGTTTCRTTACCATGTAAGAAAAGCCCTTCTTACATTGTCAAGTCTTYWGACATGCTTCTTGTAGCAACATGGYGTTATAGAGACTCTTGTTTTGATCTCTTTAAAGTGAATACCGTYACTAAARCTTGGAAACAAATCAAAGATTTGAAAGGCAAAGCGCTTTTCATTGGCCATAAYGCTTCTTTTCTGATCGAGGCTACTCGAGGAATCAAACCTGACCATATCTATTATGGAGGCGATGCAGTACCGTGGCAGGATGGAGGAGCATGGACTTACGATTTGAGACAACAAAGGATGGAGTGCTTGTACCAGGGAAATTCAAATAGTTACAATTGTCCTCTTTGGATTGCTCCAATCTTTTAGATGAATGTACGAAAAATTAAGAAAATTTTTTTAAAAAATATAGTAAATTTATTATTAAACAATTTATTGTAAACTTATTTTAATTATTATATCACCCCATTTTAGTTTATACGTTGCAGAAAAGTTTCTAAAGCCCTACATATAAATTGGAACAGAGATACTAATATTTTACAACCCTAAACCTCTCGATTAGGGATTCCTTTAGTTTCTATTTAAAAAGAAAATACACGTATTACAGCGGCAGTAAATCGAGAAAGTATGCATAAGGCCATCATAATCCCAGACCAAAAAAAGGCGCGTTGTCTTCTTGTTGCCGCAACGTGAACTCCCTTAATTAATTTCATATATTTGCAGCTACTGTGATCGGGCAGCCATAGCTGCTCACCTTCTTGTTCTGTAATTACTCAAAAGTCGCCATTCCGTTACGACTTCCCAATCAAAATTCAATATTTTTAGGATCGAATTCGAGATTTCTCTGTTTTACATTTTACATTCCAWCGATCTTGGCGAGCGACGCCGTTTCATACACGATGAATAGCCGGGGATCGGCGTCTAGCCACCGGCTATCATCTCCGTCGAATTTCCAATCGAGGATTTCTTTTCTGATGCTCACTATGTTCGCCGCCATGGCCTCCCTTTATGTCGCCGGCCGGTCAGCACTGCTCTCTACTAGTCGAGTTTAAATTCGACATGTTTTTTTTTTTTTACTTGTGAATTTGCTGAAGTTTTTGGGACGTCTGTTGTTGCTTAGGTTGTGGCAGGACGCAGAGAACAGGGTTTATATGATTAGAGAGCTTGATAGACGTATTGGTCAGGTATGTATGCAGTTCGTCTCTTGCTACTACTGATCTGGTTTGTCGAAAATGCTTCGTGCGGCAGCAATGTCATCAAGTTCTCTCTTTATAGTCTTAACTTTGTTAGTTTTGAATCAGCTTCTTAATCATGCTGTTTATGGTCCTCATTCGTTCTCTGATTATCTGAGCATATCTAAAAGAGAAAAATGGAACTTTTGCTGGTAAATTAAATTAACAGGGTTACTAATTGGAATTGATTTGTTGCGTCATCCTTTTTTTCTCCTATAGTCCTAATATTAACTACGGACGCCGCTGAAATTGGTAGCATGTTTAAGTCTAATAAAATTTTTGCAAATGCCATATTTCCGTTAGTTGGTGATCTGGGCCTTATAGTTGTACTCCCAAGGATGTGGCAAATTTATACTTTATTTATTGGGGTATTAAAAATATAATTTTTTTAACATTTATGTTGTATAGGTGGCTAAGGCACAGCACTCTTGATTTTTATTTTACTTTCTTTGGCTTTTTCTTTTTTAAATTTAATTTTGGTAAGCTGCTATTGAAAGGAAAAAGTTTGCCATTTGCTTTGCCTTTGGCATTGAATTTGAATATTATGATGATATCTGAACATGAGATGTTCTCCTAGAAAAGTTTCATCTTGTCTTCTATATATGTCATCTGCCACTCTACMCCTGGTGTACGCTTAGCTGTATGTKGTTAGTATAGCTGAGGTCACATCATTGTGTGCCAYATGTTTCATAATTTGCCTTTTCTTTACCTATCTAACTGAATTAGAACACTGATGTCACTTTTTCAGGAGCATTCTGCTATATCTATTGATGACACTTTAAAAATCATAAATTGCAGGTAAACTTGTTCTGGCTATTCATCCCATATTATTTTTATAGTTTTTGTTGTTTTCTTCCTCAGTTTTGAGGATGGGAGATTGGAGATTAGTTACTATCATTTTAGTGGATAATCATTTTATGTATAGAAGCTGATACTTGGTTTCCCAGGGAACAACAAAAGAAGTTAGCTGCTCTTCAGGTGGAGCTGGAAAAAGCTAGGCAGGAAGGCTTTGCTATGAAGCAAAATAGTGGAAAACGTACAAAGAAAAAGCTGTTAGCTGTCATAGGGATCATGACAAGGTTTGGCCACAAGAATAACAGAGACGCAATCCGTAAGGCATGGATGCCAACGGGTACAGAATCCTTCCTCTCAGAGATAAACTGAATCTGTTCTTCAACTGAGAGTGTGGACACCTATCCTTCTTCTCATCRGTTGGTTTACCACAGCTCTTGGCATTGGTRTTTGTGAGGACTAGACCGAGAGCTACACATTAAGAACTGAGGGCTAGAGATTTTCTAAAATAACTGTATTAGATATCTTCACCCAGAGTCTCAATTACCACAATGACCTACAGTCGTTGGAATTTGGATACCTCTGTTACTTAACAAAAGGGGAGTGGTTTCTCCAAGTTTTTCTTATCCAGTGCTTTTCTTTTCAGGGCCTGCTTTAAGAAAATTGGAGGAGGAAAAGGGTATCATCTTAAGATTTGTGATAGGAAGGAGGTATTTACACTGATGAACGATATTTAAGCTAAAAAAKTGCTGAAGTTCTTCTCATTGTRTTAAAAYAACTTACAGTGCAAATCATGGAGACAATCTGGATAAGGACATCAGCAATGAGAATATGCAAGCTGGGGACTTTATGATTCTTGTATGCGAACTTCTACTATAATTACTTTACAGGTTTTAAAACTTCTGTTTCTGCAGAATGGGAAGATTAAAATTTTCTAGTTATCATTCATAGCATAATTGCAAGACAGAGCCAGAAGAAACCTGTAGTAAATCCAGATTAACCTTCAGCTTCCATGACAACTATTGGCATCATTATGACCATTATCCCTTTCTCTCCGAGGTCCAAGCATGCGCTATCTATATCCATTATCCCTTTCTCTCTGAGGTCCAAGCATGCGCTATCTATATCCATTATCCCTTTCTCTCTGAGGTCCAAGCATGCGCTATCTATATCTCTGTTTCTTCCCCTTGTCCCTCTCTCCCTTGGGCACTATTTTAAGCAAGCAGCTTAGTGAACTAGCATACCCACTGCTCAGACTTCCCTCATCAAGAAGTTGGGAAGGTTTAGGTGACCAATAGATATTACAGTTGTAGAGTTAATTCAAATATTGAAAATTTTGAAATGTTCAAATGACCAAAGTTTGATCCTTCTTTATCCCCTTTTTTTTTTTTTTTTTTTTTTTTTTTTTTGGGTAAGAATGATGCTGTGGAGGCTCCTGAACATCACTCAAAGAAGGTTAAGTTATTTTTTGCTAATGCGGTGGAGCACTGGGATGCAGAGTTTTATGTTAAGGCCAATGATGATATCTATGTTAATATTGGTAAGTACCTTCTGGATAAGCTGCTTATGGGCATTTTGCTGTTGTTGTTACTCTATGTTGACACAAGCAGGCCTAAATCTTCTTTGAAATGGAGGGATGAAAGTATATTTGGTAGCAAAGTAAAAATTGAAATACTTAGTCAACATGAATGTGGTGTTAGCAAGGAGATACTGAAAATTTCACTGCACAATTATACAAGAATAAGAAGTCTGTTGAGTGTTTGATGATATATGATCACTTTTTTTTTTGCTCTTTTAAATTGTGATTTTGCAAGACTTTTGGATTCAGTACCGTGAATTCGTGTCTGTACCTCCCAAAGATGGCAGTTTCTCATCCTGAGGAAACTGAAAGGAAACTATGTTAAATTTATGTCCTTTYGATCAGAAGGAATATAAGATTTTGTTTTCTTTTTTCCTTGAAATTTAGTTAGATGTGACATCCTGAAATAGCTACAAACAAAATGATCTTTTATGAACTGCATACTCCATGTGMTTCTTTAAAGTTGCAGTAAGAATTACTCAATACTTGACTTTGAGAAATAAAGAAGCTTTTTGCCTTAAAGGATTGCCGTTTATTTTTGCAGATGCTCTTGGAGCTGTGCTTGCCAGTCATTTAGATAAGTCRCGTATTTATGTCGGTTGTATGAAATCGGGYGAAGTTTTCTCCCAACCGTGAGTTTGTCATTTTTGTAGCCTTTTTATGGAAACAGAGACATTAACCTACCTCTGTGTTATACTAATTACTATGTTATATTTGGTTCTGCAGGTCCCACAAATGGTACGAGCCAGAGTGGTGGAAATTTGGGGAAGGGAAATCGTGAGTACTACAAACATGATTTTGTGGCAACTAACTGCTGAAATTATGTTCTAATTTAATTGTCTTTTCTGGGGGTTTCTTATGTTTAAGACATACTTTCCTCCTTCAACATCGAAATCCGACTTCCAGAAAGATGAGATGACCTCATTGTGGTTGACTGTGCTTTAATCTTTTGTGATTGTGCGATGAAAATATTTTGAAGCTATCAATCTATTTGGCAGTTTGATATTTTTCAAGTTTTGGGTTTATTTCCATGATTCACTTTTTCAATTGCATTCTTTGAGTTGATTATTCACTCTCCTAAGTGTGTCCAAATGGTAATGCTGATTTGTGTGCACAGATACCAACAACTTTCCAGATTTACAATCTGTCTTCTGGGGAAGTTATTTCAATTTCAAAAGCATTGTTTTCTTAAATGAAAGCATATGCTAAGGGAAATTTGGGTTTTCTGAAAAGCAGTTTYCATCACTGAGAATGAGGAACAAGCATTGTTGCCTTGTATTCTTGTTTCACTGATATGGAACAGAAACTTGTGCTGTCCAATCGTCGGCACTAAATCTTAGATATGATGATTACTCACAATTACTTTCCTCTGAATAGGTATTTCCGCCATGCTTCTGGAGAAATATATGCCATATCACGGACTTTGGCTCATTTTATTTCAATCAACAGGTTTATTCTTCTGCTTAGCAACTTATTTATCTACTCATATACTTTTAACTTTTGCACTAACCAAAGTTATAGAAACAACAAAAGAAAAGCTTTACAGTCATATAATACGGTCTTAATCTGATATTCCTTTGGCCACAGATCCATACTCCGTACATATGCCCATGATGATGTCAGTGCTGGATCCTGGTTTATTGGGATTGATGTAAAGCATATTGATGAACGGAAGTTTTGCTGCTCTTCCTGGTCATCAGGTTTCTCTCTCTCCCTTCTGCAATTCTGAAACTTTGCAACAAATTCCTTGAATACTATATCTCTGATTCATTTAAGTCAAGAAATTAGCTAAAGTACATGGATGCTATTACTCTACTGGTCTAAGTGGGAACCTAATCCTGAAACAATTTACTTATAGAGATCAGAGCTTCAAAGAAGTGCACTGATGCTATTACTCTGATGGTCTAAGTGGGAACCTAATCCTGAAACAGTTTATTAATAGAAATCAGAGCTTCAAAGAAAACTAGATTGTGATATGCAAACCTGATACCCTTCAAATTTCATTATCACATACCCTAGTTAGCAGTATTAGAAAAATGGCTTTTCTTTCATCAATAGACATGCCCCATAGGGAGTCCWTTGCCTTAATCCTACAATGTCTCATGTTACCATCTTTTCTTTTTGTTTGCTGAAAAACCTTTCCTATTGTATACCTCTCAAAGTGTATATGTGCATAAAGTGTCAAAAAGAATGGTTAAACCTGCTCAGCGGCAATCATATGCAGGTTTTGTTTTACTGTCATTTATTCTTTTCCTTTTTTCCATCCCAACCCCAAACAAAAATAAAACATGAATCCTATTGTGATCACTATTTGAGTGCGTGCTTGGGCATGARGGTCATGTCTATTTGTCTTCTGAATGTAATTGATACAATTACATATTCGCTAACATAAATTTGTAAGCGTTAGAAAATATTATTCATCAGCTAAGGAGACAAAAGGGAAAACTTAATTCACGGGATTCAGCTAAACTATTAAAAAGGGTTAAGTATATACATGCAAGTGTGATCATTTACATGAGAAAGATAGTCTCCTCTGGTAGACAAAACTAAATCCTGTCTTTGTAATCTCAGGGTCTATTTGTGTGACATCGTGATTTTACATGGCCGAGTATGACTATCTTGATAACAGAGGAGCAGTCATTTTATACAATCTGAGGCTCATGTTTCACAAGTAGCGAATGATTCTTCGAAACATACCTGGTAGAACTTGATTTGGGCAGCTATAGAGTCAAGCACTGATGACTCAGCAGGTTTCTTGCATTAGTTGCTTGCAAGCTAGTCCTGTGTTCTCCTTGGTGCCTATGATGCTGACAATGTGTAGCAACTTGCTTCATGCAAGTACATTGATTGTTAAAATGTACAGGAATCATTCTATTGTATGATGAAAAACATTTTTGCTCATTTTTTATCCTGTTTGTCTCTATGGTGGAAATTGGAGAGCCCGAGATTTCCTGAGCAAAATTTACTTAGTTAGGAACTTGTTTATGCAAAATGAGATGAGTTTCAAATTTTTGAGTTTATGGGCAATAGGGGAATTGTTGATTTAATGTGCTTGTAATCCCTTTGTACTATGTGTATCATTTTAACCCAAAGCCAATTGTGGTTTTTATAAACTTCCTTGTTCAGATACTATATTTGTTTTGAGATTAGATTTGAAGTAGCTTATTTGGTAAAGATTTCATTACTAAACTGGTATATCAAAATGGGTTACTCCCCTAATCACCCTTTTACACCAAACTATACCGAATCTGTCCTCACACTAGACACGGCATCCTCATCGGCCACTCCATCGAACCTAGATTCTCATGACATTACTACCAGTGACAATACCATTAGCTACGTTACACAAGAACCGGAAGACTACTGATATCTACATGGACATGTTGCATTTTAATCAAGAAACACTGACTGAAAATTTCGTGAAAAACTGGATCTGGTCACATTGGAAATCTGATGACATGAGCAATCACTACATGCGACGAGGAACTTATCTTTTTCGAGGGACCTTACTTTCAGAAAAGATTCTATGCATCCGTGAAGAAAAAACATAATATTCACGTTTTTTTATTTTATTATTTTGCGTTAAAAGAGTTCAGTGATATAAATAGTAATGTCATATTAATAGTAATGTAACTAGTGATGTTAGGCTACTTGCATTTAAGTGCTTGATAACGTAATGATTCATGTAATATTTTTTATTTGTATTCTTAGTCTTCATCTATAGATAGATATTTGTAATTCCATAATGAGTCTTTGACTGACTTTCTTTATTGAATTATCGATAAAGAAATGGTATATTTAGAAATTTTTTTACTTTTTGCTGTAAAAGGGATTCTTAGGATCACGTGTCAACAAGTCAAGCTCTCCCAAACTTGGATTTATAATAGTCAAGTAAAAGCAAAACCTAACAATTTCATGATATATTAATAACACTTGGCAAGTAAATCAAAAGAGTGCATTAATTACCCACTGAGGCCAAACGGACCATGACCGACACCATCGACCCAGTGATAGGCCCAAGCCAAAAGTCCACTATGGGCTTTTTAATTGTTTACTCATAGTACATCGCGGTAAACGGGAACCTGCATTACGACGCGCCGAGTGACGTCGCCTCGGCCATTTTTCGCGCCCTCTCGTCTTCTTTTTTTCCTTTAGCCAAAGACGAAAAGAAAAAACGAACAGATTTTTTAGTCTGTTTCGCCTGCAATTCGTGAAAGCAAGAGACTAATAGTCCTTGAAACGGGGAAACTAMGGTAAGGTTGCGGCCGATGATAGTGTATATATCTGTGTTTATGATATGTAAATTGCRATATGTATTGATCAGTGATCAATGACTCTGTTGAAATTGAAGTTGAATGAGAAGAAACTTGGGATCTAACTAAAGTACGTTGAATTTATTTATTTGTTTCCTGAAGAAGTGATAATGGGGAGTTAAGTGTTGATATGATGAAAATCCTTCTTGCGTTGTTTCCAGGATTTTATCTACTATTTGGCTCGAATGTTTATTCGACCACGATAAGTATTGGTTTAAATACGCTGTAGAACAGTGGTTCATTTTAGCATTATGTTATGCAATTGCTCAGTAGTTCAACAAATTTACCTCTGGAATATATGGCAAGTAAAGCAAGATTGTAGATATTCTGGACAATATGCTGAGGTTGAGAGATAGAGGCCCTCTTTTTAGTCAGTTCTGCCCCTTTTTCTTGTTGTTTGATGCGATACTGAGTGGTTTTAAATTGCCTGTTTGAAGCCCTTGATATTGAAACATTACAAACAAGAAGAGAGTGTACTATTTTTTATGCGCTTAAACCATAGGTTTTAATAAGATCTTGATCATTTGAGTTTCACTTATATGAAACTATTATTATTCATCAAGAGATGAGTCGTAATTAAAATGCATTCTGCACGATTGGTTGCATGGATTTAATATTGACAAAAGAAGAAAAAGAAAAGAAGAAAGAGAAGTACTTTTTTATGCCCCCTTGTATCTTGCTCAAATACTTGTGGTATTAGAGAGAATTATATTAAGGCTCTCACTTGTTTATTTGACTTTTATTAATTTGCATTCATTCCCTTTCACATTAAAGAATGCTAACTTTTGAATGTAATGTTTTCTTTTAACTAAAACTCCTAACAATCATGATCCTTTTCCTTCTCTAAGCATATATATACAAAGAAAGACAGGAAGGACTGTCCATATATCTGTACTTATTGAGTGCAGTAGGATACTCAGAATTGTTCAAAGATATGTAGTCACAAGAAAATATGACAAGGAAATTTATGATTGGTTGAAGGAAATATTGCACATCAGCATTGATTTCGAACCTTAACTCTCCTTATCATGGCTAAGCTTTTTCTAGGTGCTCCATGTTGAAGAATGAAGACAGTTCTTTTGTGAAAGTTGAGAAAGAATCTCCACCTCCTGAGGTTAGTCCTCATGACGAGTATTCTTTAGAAAATATGGAGTTGATCATATTGTTCTCCAGTTGTTCTACCTGCCAGTCTATGAAAACATTGGGGGGGGGGGGGGGAAGAGAGAGAGAGAGAGAGAGGCCATTGATTGCTTAACTGATTGTTCAATAAATTGTCAACTAACTCATTTGTTGTTCAAAGTTTGCTCTTGGCTTATCCGTATTTGTATTAGCAGGATCAGACTAATAGCTATTATGATTGCAACTGGGTTGATATACAGGTTATACCTTTATGATTAATTTTTCAATTTGGAGACCAGGAATATGGCTCCATATAAAACTAAATGAATTTGTTGTCTTTGGTTCTTGAAAGTTGTTGGAGACAGATATACTTCATCTACAGGCATGTAATGGGCCTGCAGCCCCTTTACCACCTCCATATTCTAACTTCCCAGCAGCTGGTTATGTTTCTTCCTTTAACCTGTGGGCATCACAACCGGTATTTCTATTTTTTTTTTTTTTTTTTTTTAACTTTCAGTGCACAGGAACCTTCTCTCTCACCCTTTCTCAGTTCCTTATTGTTCATCTACACAGTTTTTTCTGGGTTAACATGTGAATGTCAAGTTTTTTGTTACCAATCATTTTATTATTCTGAAAAGTTTAACTTGAGTGTGAATGGTGACTGTATCTTTGCACTTTCAAGGTGTACTGAAACTTCAGGAAGCTCTTTCCGTTGTTGTTACAGTATCTTTGCTTGGCATGAATTGACGGAAACAACTGCCCTTATCGTGGAGAAAATATCTATGCTGTATTGAATATCCATGATTTCAGGTTGCGCTTCTCTCAAATTTGGAGTTGCTTTCTAGTTCACCTGTGAACATTCATGAGAGCTCATCAAAATGGTCCAAAGAGTCAGATGAACCTGCTGTCCAAGTTGGTTATTGGGATGCTGAGCATGAAAGTGAAGGATCAACCCATAAGAAATTAGAGAGGTTTGTTTTTCTGATCTCTGAGAATTTTCTTTGTATTTCCATTTGTAGAAAACATGGTAATAGAGGATAACTTCTTGCACTGCTATTTCAGTTTGCTGCATATAACTAGGAGATAATCAAGATTTACATTTATCTTGTGCAGCATTGATGGCGTTAACTCTTCTACTGATGGAAACAATGCAAATACTAGTGTGAGATTACTTTCTTGCGGGATTCCATAATCTGTTAACTTTCTCGTCCTTAAGTGTTCTATTTTACTATTCAGTGGRTAGTCTAAGCTCAACTTTTGTTCTAGTAGTAGTTCTCTAAACATTTACTAATGTTCCAAATATACTTTTTAAGATAAATAAGTAAATGAAATACTGCAAAGCCAGATTCTTTTGGCATCCTCAGGATGATCGATAGATTAAATGAGAGGGGAGGAAACTGGGTAACAGGAATCTGCAGTCAGGTGTAGGTTAAAGAGGTAGTATGGTGGCATACTAGCATCTAAATGATATTATGCGGTTCTAGCATTTAAATTCTTTTTCTTCTGACACTTTCAGCACTTCTGCATATGCAAGTTTCCTTTGGATAGTTCACTATGTGTTAATAGCATCAGAAATGCTTTTCTCACTGTTTATAATGATTTCTTTCAGGCAGAAGTTGAGGAACTGATGACAATACATGAATCCATCAGAGTGGAAAACGTGAATCTTAAATCTAAATTACGTCAACTGAGGGAGGATTTAGCAAAAGCGAGGCTTGAAAATGCTAAAATTATGGTAATTGCCACTTTAGGAATTTTTCCTTTTTGGCTCTCCTCACATCTGTAGGCCTCCTCCACACCTGGCACTTGTTTCCTAGCAACAGTCGCTAGTCAAACTTTTCTTGCATTTCAGATTGGATGTACATAAGTGCATTGCAGCACACAAATCTATAGATATAGGGCACTACATGATCTAGCCAAAGGCCAAGTGTATGTTCTGTTATTCAGAGCTACTTATTTTAATGGTGCTCTTCATCCCTGATGAATATTACCTTCTAGAATGTCTGGGGTGAGTCATTTTCCAGCCAAAAAGAARTTTATATTTCTTTTCTTTTCCTTAAGAGGTCAGTTTTTTGCCTTCTTTTCTGAGGGAGAGGGCAAGGACTAAGATCGGTTCTTGGTTAGGTAATGTTACTTTGCAGTGTTTTGGAAAACGTAGTTTAAGCAGCATTCTTCATTAGCAATGTCGATATTCAAAGAGTAGATGCAGCTCTTCAACTTGTAACTTACCTGAGCTATGCCTTGCAGGTGAAGCTGAACAGGAAACAACTAACATCTACCGGAGATTAGTTCCAAAATCGTTCATGTCGGAGCTTGGCCTTGCATAATGATACTCAAGAGAAACTGAAGCTGATCAGCCCAGAATTTTACAAACTTCTGTATATAGGACAGTAGATCCGGTTTCGGATGCTGAAAGCACAGCACATCTAACATAGATTAGAGAATATTGAACAGCACAGGCAACACACAATTACACACAATATTGATGAAAATTACACCCCACATTAGGTGGGAAATACAAAAAAAGGATGGTGGAATTTTCAATTACCGTATACTTTTGGAATTGATCCCCTAGTCGATGGAATTCTGGATGGTATATGAGAAGGTTGCCCGTGATTGTTTTTGACTTGGCAACGGAATTCTACTCGTCTTATTACAGTTTCTCATTCTCTTTTCATTGTCTGAAATGTTCTGTGAATTTGAAGTGTTAACATAATACTCATTACTTCTGAGATCGTATGTTGGAAACCTGGATATGCATTGATACACAGATGTTTTGGTTTTAGAAAGCAGGTACAGAAACTCAACGAGGTAAAGCTCGAGAAAAAGTCAGGGGTCTCCTGAAACGGGATCGACTGCTTACTCTGTTTACATACATGACTGGATCAATTTTAACGTTTCTTGCGATCAAGCAAGCTATTAGTTCAAAGCATGAAAACATTCTATAAATCGAAACTAAACTTCGTTTTCCTTTTGTTTTAAGAATAAAGAAATTATCTTGTCCTTTAGGTTGGCAACTGGAGCAGTTGATACCATTGTTTCACCCAACAGTGTGGGGTGCTCTTTGCCGTCTGACTTCCAACGAACTCTTTCTGATTTGAGGAGTTCGTCAAAGTCATAAGCTTTAACAATGACCCTTGGATGCRRGCATCTATTAATGGAGCCCCATTCTCATTCACCAGTTACCTGAAACTTGAACAAGTCTGTAAAGGTTGGATCTTGAAACCATCGCTCATCAAATTTCAGACAAGAAACAAATACAGGGATGATCAGTTGGTCATTGGCATCTTATGTTGTTTCTTTGGTCAATTCCAAATAGAGAACATGGCCGAGACTGAGTAGAGATAATATTTTCATTGGGAAAATAAAATAATAATGCAAGTGGGCTAGAAATATTTATTGTTTGYTCTTCTGGAATCATCTCTCTCTGTAGTTCTCAAAGGCCGTTAATTCTGTTGCATGTCGCATGTCCCATGTCGCAGGTCGCATGTCCCATGTCCTGACTTCACGCTCAATCAGCTGATGTTTTGCTTAGTCATGTGTGTATTTGTAGTTAATATCTTTCAAGGCCACATTAGTTTTGAGTCAATCTCATAACAAACGGTTCGGTTCAGGCACGGTCACGGTCTTTCTTCAAGATCTGACTCTTGAAGCCTCTTTTAAAAATCGATAAGACAAGTTCCGTACCAAAATGTAGACTTGATCTTTCTCTAAAAGAGGGCTGTCTTCGGAAGACATATGGGTGTTTTAGCTTTGAGGTCCTCTGGATCTCTATTAGATAAAAGGTGTTCTTCTTATCTGTCTTGTGTGGAACTGCCGTTAGCATGTTTGTTGAAATTCCGGACCATTTCGTGTCTCTTTGAACCGCTTTTTGTTGGTTCTTGAAAATTTAGGCTGCCCTTTTTGGGTTCAAAAAAGTAGAACTCTGCTGAACCGGCTTCGGTAGTCCGTCTTTTGACGTASCAGACATTGGAAGCTTACATGGCTGTTTCTCTAACAAGGAATTTTGTACAATATTGACTGCTTGAAGAATATTGAAGAAAATTATTGGGAAGACATGTTTTACAGGGGTGTAAGCTAGTTTGACTATTAGTAGTTGGGCTTTAGGTGCACATTCACAAGGAATTGGTCTTGTCACAGGAAATTTGCCAAGAAAAAGCTCAGATATCCAACTGCATCCTTTATTGCAGAGTGCTTTTAGGTCTCTCCGTTTCCTAGTATCTGACCAATCAGTATAAGATTTGTTATAGGAGTTGAGGTCTGCAAGAGAGCGAGGCAGGAAGTTACTCTTCATATTCATGTCCATCTTTTTTTCTCGAAATGGATCATTCTGTAGCAGATGGCGATTATAGAGCTAAAGTGGAGGTTATTAAGGATAAGAATGGAATAGATCAAGTTTTGCTTCAGAATCCACGCGGTGCTTCTATACGGGTTAGATCTTTTAACAAAATTTGGTCATTGTGAAAATCCTTCGTTGACATTTCCTTGTAAAAAGTTCTAATATAATAAGATGTTTCATGTATTGTTCTTCAATTTCGCTAAAATTTTTAGTGTGCCGGTTCAGGTAAGCCTGCATGGAGGACAGGTTCTCTCGTGGAAGACAGATAGAGGTGAAGAATTGCTATTCATTAGCAGTAAGGTGTAGTTTCTTGCTTTGGACTTCATGATGAATGCGGTTATATCATCCTTTAATTCACTGTTTCATTTGTAAGGATTATCCAAGAAAGGAACAAAAAGCAACTGACCAGAAGCTAATTCTGCTTACATGTTCTTCGGTTCATTCTCAGGCAATTTTTAAGCCGCCTACAGCTGTGAGAGGAGGAATTCCTATTTTTTTCCCTCAGGTACTTGAGCCTTAARTTTTTGAACTTTTGTTTCATAGTTTATATAATTCAATACTGATCTTTGATTTGGTATACTTCAATCTCTATGTGAAGTTTGGGACTCGTGGTTCCCTGGAACAAAATGGGTTTGCCAGAAATAGAATGTGGGTCATGGATGAAAATCCTCCAGCATTATATCCCAATGATTCCAACGGCAAGGCATTTGTCGACTTACTATTTAAACCATCTGACGAAGATCTAAAGATTTGGCCTCACAGGTAGAAAAGCTTTGATGCTTGTTGCTCTTGGAAAGATGATTTTACTTTAGTTGGTGAAAATAAAATATGTTGGTATAAGTCACATTGGTGTTTTCTAGGTCATATAAGCTGGTCTAACAAGGACATCCTTTCTTTTCCACTCTGTAGTCTAAAGAGAAAAATGGAAAGTGAAAAAGAAATCCTTTATGTAMATTCTAAGCAGGACTTGCACCAAGTTATTGATGTCCACTGCATATTCTGCAGCTTTGAATTCCGTCTGAGGGTGGCCCTGGACATTGATGGAAATCTAACCATGATATCACGTGTGAGAAATATCAATTGCAAGCCATTTAGTTTCTCAATTGCTTATCATACGTACTTTTCCGTCTCTGATATCAGGTAACATACCCTTAAGCTTCCACAATCCTCCTTCCCCCTTTCCCGATAGTAAATTATGCAAAACCAAACTTCCCTTTTCAAGGCCTGATCCACCTTGTCTCTTCTATCTGTTGTCTTAGTCATGACAAAGTAATTCTACAAACTGAGAAACTTTCAGTTACTCGTGAACCGTATTACAGGCATTACCAAATTTATATTGCTGAATTTATTTCTGGAAAGCTAATTAACACACATATATACATCTGTTATATGCAGAATTGTTGCTTAGCCAACAGGTACGACCGTGTCTCCATCCAATCTGTCAAACGCACTAAATCAAGTCTAGTTAATGAAGTAAATTCCTTAGAAGTGTCTTATATATGCCTCGTGTACTGTGAAGAATTGTCTAGATGAATGATTTGATGAAGTATGAAATAAGTATGAATATAGTTTGACGGACAGACAAATGATGGAATGATTCTTTTGTGGTCAAAATTTCAAGCTGATGACTTGCTTTCTTTATTTCAATTAGGTTTTACCTTTCCATCTCCTATTTTAGCAAGGATTTCGTTAAACTGGTATAATTCATTTTAACAGTGAGGTCAGAGTTGAGGGTTTAGAGACTTTGGATTATCTCGACAATCTGTTCCAAAGAGAACGCTTCACAGAGCAAGGAGATGCAYTAACCTTTGAATCTGAGGTACGTGGTASTTCTAGCTGCTAAAAGAGTCTTGTTGTGGAACTCAAATGCATCACCAAAGCTTTTCCAAGGGCGTTATTGCGTCTACTATCTGGGTTCACTATTATGCTGTTAGCCATTGCATATCTGATAATTTTCTCAGAAAAGATACAGTGACCTGATAAGTTGAGGAAATTCTCAGGATAACTACTGGTACTTCAGACAAAGTCATGAGATTTACCTACAAAAGAGCACTTTTCTTTATAATAGTATATAAAAATCTGCACATCTGCTGGAAGCAGGATATTAACAGTGTAGCTCCTTCTTTAGGAACCAGCGGAATTCACTACAACAGTGAGCTTGTTAGCATGTCTAATCCAAATGAAAGGCCAATRTTTTTTTAACTATTTTCTATAGCTACAGAAATCATTTTCTTTACATGCATCTTTTACAGTCAAAGGAAGAATAAAAGAGAAGACCGAAGTAAAAAGATAAAAGAAAGGGCTTCTATTTTGAAAATTCTTGTCATGAAGATAAAATGTTCTGAGATGTACCCTTTAACATTTTCAAGGTATTAACCTATGTAGAGGGTAGAATTTTCTTTCAACAGCACAACATACTTGTTCATTTGTCAGAAATTGCTTACATAAGCTTAGCGAAGGTTTCTATCATGCAGGTGGATAGAGTTTACTTTAGTTCTTCAGATGTAGTTGCAGTCTTTGATCATGAGAAAAAGAGAACCTTTATCATTAGGAAGTACGGACTTCCTGATGTAGGTAAACTCTACTCCCCTTGAATTTGATTTATTAGATGACCAAATTCTGCAAATTCAGAAGCAGCCTTTGGAAGTATAATCAGTATGCATTAAACACTAGCCTGGTGAATTCTTCTGGTATTGACCATTAGTCTTGAGCTGTTTTTGTGAATTTTCTCATGAATATTTGCTATACTCTTCTGTGTATAGTGGTTTGGAATCCRTGGGATAAGAAATCGAAAGCAATACAAGATCTTGGGGATGATGAGTACAAGCAGATGCTTTGTGTCGATGGAGCTGCAATTGAGAAACCAATCACTCTCAAGCCAGGCGAGGAGTGGACAGGCCGACTAGAGCTTTCTGTTACACCATCAATTTAACAAACTGAGCTATTTGGATCTGCTAAAGTATGGCCCTCAAATGCTGGAGGAATACAAAATACTAGTACTACTAATATACTTTCTGTTGGTATAATGGCTGTATAGCTAATGACAAATTTCTTGTTTTCAGAACTGGGGAGCTTTATTTTGATGCTCCTCTACATGGAAGTGCTAGGCATAAATGTATATTGGACTGAGCTGACCACACTATATCAATGAAGTGTATGGTTAGTGATGAAACTTGGAATTGAAAGTACTGATCTACGTCTACTGCTATGAAATACTTGCTTATTTTGACATAAAACATAGCAGGTCGAGGAAAAACCAAATTTGAGCAAATGTTTGGCCAACTCTTGATCCAAAAAGGAATGGTCTTTGCTTTGATGGAAATGAAAATCCCAAGTACCAATTCATCACCAGATCCCTGTGTAGATGAAGAAAAAGAAAATAATATGAAGTCTTTTCAGAATTATATGAAGGCTTATATCGGCCAAAAGCTTAGTAAAAGATCATTATGCAATGTTTTGCTAGTAAGAAAAGCATGATGAAAATTTTGGGAGCAAAAATGATAACGTTGCAGAGAAAAAAGGAAAACAGAATATGGAGGACAAAGAAGAGGTGTTTTTCTGGAGAGCAGTGATACTAAAAGTTAGACACATAAAGCATAAAACTGAAGGGAGAAAGAGAAGATATGAAGCACAAAAATGAAAAAGAAGGGTGAAAAATGGCAAATGAAAGGATATAATTGAAGAGGAAGAGAAGGGATATAATTCGAATTTTGACACTTAATACATTTTGAAAATGTATCATTCCAAATAAAAATGCATTTACATACTGGAAATTTTACTTTTTACTATCGAATAATTCATCTTCTAAATACTCCATTATTGAAAGACGTTACAGTAAAAAATTAACAAGCCTACAAAACATTAAAATCATTTATGTAGTGAATTTATAAAATAAGACAATTGAAATAGTAATCGGTTAAGCAAATGGAGAAAATTTTGAAAAAAGACGAATGTTAGAGCATGAATAAAATGGTTAAATTATTTACCAAAATTGATATACCATACAAAAAATGAAAAAAAAAAAAACCGAAAGAGATGAACATTGAAGCAACAATAAAAATAAAAAGACCAAAATTGATATCGGATATTTAAAGGGAGAAAAGAGAGTGATTAGGAAGCCATCTTTATATCAGAGCCAGGTTTCGATCCTGGGACCTGTGGGTTATGGGCCCACCACGCTTCCGCTGCGCCACTCTGATTGTTATTTTTGAGGGATATGTCACCTTTATGATATAGTCACACACCCTCACCAATCCACGGCTTTTAGCTTCCGTAAGGTCCGATAATCCATTCGTGTTGAGCTAAAGCAAAATAATCCGAAGACATTGAAAGAATTGGTTTGGCTTTGCATGAATTAYACAAACTCTATCTATCTATATGATTCATAAATGAAAAATACAAAACATTCTCATATATATTCTTCTTGTATCCTACAGTAAAGCTGGATATATCCAAAGAGAGAAGTGCCTAAATAGTGACTAGTGGCCATGAAATAATGGTCAACTAGACATGATTTAATACCTTTATACCAATGGTCTCAATTCTCCACTAGGGTTTTTGGCTATCTCATTTTTATTCTTATGATGATGAAGTGCTCATATACCAACCAACATGTGCAAACAATAGTGATGATTTAAGCTCCAAAATTATTCCAACACGAAAAAAAAAAGATGAAGTTAGCCTCAAAATGGTTTGGAGGCGGCCATCCCGCTCCCTCCATATTGCGTAATAGGACCTGCTTTCCATGGCCGAAACCCATCTGGTTCAGTGAATAGGACATTGAGGAGAAATCAAAGAGCAGAAGAACCCACAACCATGGCAAGAAGAAGATGAATAAGGTGAAGCTTGAAACCAGAACCTCCACTGTCATGGCATCCTCCTCATTATGATGATCTTAATAAATTGAGTAGTCCCCTCTCTCTCCGTTTGCTAGATCTCTTTGCAGCTTTCTCTACTGTGAATCATGTCGAGCCAAAATAGATCGACCAGAGAAACCCATAAAATCCGTCCCCACCGACATTAATTGCATAGCTATCAGCTACAGTTTCACATACACCACATTAAATCTCCAGAATGGATCCAAGAAAACTTKCCTATCCTCTCTCTTCCATTTCTCCGGCCTTTTGGCTCTATTTGGATYGATCTTTGGAGTAAAAAAATCTTCTATTTTTGAGGAGGAGAATTGGAAATGCTTCTCTAATTAGACCCCGCATGTTAGTTACATTAATAAGGTAGGTAGGATGTGTTTAAAAAAGGAATGGAGTTGGGGCAATGAGTGATTTGATTATTCTAAATAGTTGCGTATTTTTATGCTTTTGGCGGTTGAATTTCACTTTTGTAAGATACTAATTCAGTTAATATTTTTTTTACAGATCGATTCAGTGCAGTGAGATTTTGTCTTCGATCAGACCTTTCTCGAATATGAATGTCATGTAATATTTTTTATGTGTTCTATTTTACTTTTTGTATCAACTTATGATTTATAAATAAATTAAATAAATACTTTTAAAAAATAACAYGCCYTAATGAATTTTAAAAATATGCTATTATAATAAAAGTATGTTCGTGTATCATATTTCTTATAGTAAAATTCTTGGAAGAAAATTTAACCCGTGGTTAATCATGATTTTTAATCATCTCATATGATGAAAAGAAACCCTAATCCTACTTTGTCGTGTTTGTAAAAGGTACTAGAAGTTACCCCAATGGTCATTGATTTCTAATGAAAAGTACAATGATTTCACATTAAAATTATTAATTTACTGTTTCATCTTAATTGAATTTATTCATTTTAAAATTAGTAGTAATAATAATAATCTGCTTCAGAAAATGATTTTGTAACGAGGGATTTATGCATTGATGGGAAGCAAGTATTATAGGTCATGAATTTTATTTGAGTAATGCTATATAATTCAATTAARTTATGAATAATATGATTTAATGGAAATAAAATAAAATAAAAACAATCCTCATTTCACAAGWAMGTTTTACAGTAAATTACGATTAGAAAATACTTCATTTTCCATGTGAGGCTCSGAAAAACTTAATATTAACCTTGTCTTCGAATGATATTTGGGATACAGTTTTCGATATGATTAAGAAAAAAGGGGAAAAATCGATTTGAAATCGGTGGATTGATTAGACAGAAAAGCGTGCTGGCTGTTAGCTTTTCTAATCTCGATGTTGTAGGTTTAAAACATAGCGCCTAGTACACTCGGAAGTTCTTTTTTCCCACCAAAAGATGCATGCAAGTCCTTTTCCTCTTCTCTCTCATTCTGGAAATTTTCTTGGTTTTGGCACTCACCCCAAAAGGTAAAGAGCAAAGAACAAAAAGAAAAGCTCAGTTCTGACCCAAACATCTTGTTTAAATTACGCCCTTTTGACCCAAATACCCCATTTCAAACCCAGTGACCTCCATTTTTAAAGCCCATTTCAGAATCCCTCGCAACTTTTTTCAGACACCAGTCTTGAAATTTGATTCTTTCCTTCACTTCTGTACCTTTTAGTACTAATATATTCCAGTTACATTTTCATATTCATACATATTTGTAGTTGTCTGTGTTCCCCTTCTTTGAGCTTCTTATTTCTACCCAAAAGCACAAATGTGGATGTGGGTTGTAGTGTTTACAGTGTGAGGCTTGAAGGAGAGTGCTCTGAATAGCTCACATTTCAAGCCAAACTATCTTGAAATGAACAGGCAGAGGTTGTGCGTTTTCTCTTTGTTCTTGGCGAGTTTGTTCTTGCTTTTTCAGAGTGGAGCTACTCTTGTTCAAAACGATAAGCAAGCATTGCTTGATTTTGCGGAAAAACTTCGTCATTTGCACTCTTTGAACTGGGATGTAAACACTTCAGCTTGCAAGAACTGGACTGGAGTGACTTGCAATGAAGATGGCTCAAGAGTAATAGCATTAAGGTTACCTGGGGTCGGCTTTCATGGTCCCTTTCCCACAAATACACTAAGCCGTTTATCAGCATTGCAGATCTTGAGTCTCAGATCCAATGGCATCACTGGTACATTTCCTTTGGATTTGGGTAACCTCAAAAACTTGTCTTGTCTTTATCTTCAGTATAACAATTTCTCAGGTCCTTTGCCTTCGGATTTCTCAGTTTGGGATAATCTCACTGTTGTTAACTTGTCTAACAATGGGTTCAGTGGCATCATCCCCTATTCCATTTCTAGTTTGAACCAGTTGTCTGCTTTGAATCTTGCTAACAACTCGCTTTCTGGTGAAATTCCGGACTTACATTTGCCCAATTTGCAGCTATTGAATTTATCATACAACAGTCTTTCTGGTACCGTGCCTAAATCACTTCAAAAATTTCCAAAATCTGTCTTTGCTGGAAATAACGTTTCTTTATTGGACTATTCTGTTTCTAGTTCTCCTGTTCTCGCACTTCCTCAAGAACCAATCTTGAAACCCAAAAATKCTGGGAAATTGAGTGAGAAGGCTATGCTAGGAATTATAATTGCTGGTTGCATTCTTGGGCTTTTTGGTTTTGGTTTTCTATTTCTTGTTTGCTTGTTAAAAAGAAAAACTGAGGATGCGTTTCCCGGGAAGCTGGAAAAGGGAGACATGTCACCTGAGAAAGCAATTTCTCGGAGTCAAGACGCCAATAATAGATTGGTTTTCTTTGAGGGTTGTAACTTTGCATTTGATTTGGAGGACTTGTTGAGGGCTTCTGCTGAGGTTTTGGGGAAGGGCACTTTTGGTACTGCTTACAAGGCAATCCTGGAGGACTCAACTATGGTGGTTGTGAAGAGGTTGAAGGAGGTGGGTGTTGGAAAAAAGGAGTTTGAGCAGCAAATGGAGGTGGTGGGAAATATAAAGCATGAGAATGTGATTGAACTTAGAGCATACTATTATTCTAAGGATGAAAAGCTTATGGTCTATGACTATTACAGCCAGGGGAGTGTTGCTGGAATGCTGCATGGTATGTTTCTCCTTTTCTCTTGCCATTTTCTCTATAGTATTAATCTCATAAATGTTTTTTGTGTTGGTTCAGAAATCGTATTACATTTGTTTGAATTGAGCTCAAATTATTCGGCTCCTGACATTTTCTCTTGGCTTTAGTGACTCAATTAACTTTCCAGAACTTGAAACTTGCATGAGCACCTGGAAACTTCTTCGCTGAACATCAGTCTTTCATTGATCAATTTAGTTGGATCCGTAATAGTTTAAAGGAATAAATATAGTCGGCGACTGGATTTTTAAACTGTCTAGTAGCAAAAAGCCACTAATCCTCTGTTGTAGGTAGGTAGGGCCGCCAGCTTGGGTGGAAGACTTTTGGATACTCTTTCCAGCTTGGACAATTATTCTCAGTAAAGTGGGGCAATAAAATAAGGGTTGTCTTTGGCTAACCAAACATGTGATTCAAGCATCTTCTGTGGGGTATTTGAATAGCTTCTTACAGAGACAGGAAGTGTCAAGATACTTTGTTTATTCAGTCATCTATTCTAGATAAGCATGAAATTTGGTGATGCATCTGCCATTATTCCTTTTTTAGGTTTCCTTTGTCCTAGTCTATCAAATAGAAATGGCTTCACATCATGCTGGTGATCAAACCTGATATTTCCTACTGTAAATTTCGCTTTCTCCTCCAAAGTTACTAGATGAACAGTTGCATTGGAATAGACTGTGTTGATGTTCAAGAGGTCGGAAAGAGCAACTCTTTTGCACTTTCTCAGGCATTTCTTTTACCATTCCTTAACATTCATTGAGAAGCAATTAAATCCAGAAGGTCCCCCTTTCTGCTATACTATCTTTTGATTTGCTTTTGGCAGAGAAATGCTCTTCAAAGGTACTCTTGACATATTGTTAACCTTTGGTGGGAGTCTCTTGTTAATCAGCAGAAATTGTTTTAGTTTGCTTTCCAATGAATTACTGGCACCCCAGGGTTTCAATGTAGTATTATCTTAATGTCAAACTRGATAGCATACCTTCTAGATCATTTAAGAGCACAAAGTGCTTTCTCCACAATGTTTTTCTCTAGAACTTAGCTGAATAACCATCATTTTAGATATTATATATGGGAAATTGAACACTATATAGAATCAGATGAAGTTCTTCCCAAAATTCAATAGATATTTTGGTGCAATCATATAACTAGTGAGACTGATCTATCTACAGTTGTTTGGTTAGATGACTCTACACTAGTAAAAGATAAACATGAAAAACTATGAAAAAGAGACAAATTGAGAAACTTATCAACTAGGAATTTAGTCCTAGTCTTTGTTGGATATACTGTCTGATAGCATAGGGATTTTCTCTATGGTATAACATAATTAAATGGTTTTTGTCTAAATTCACTGCTGATATGTCAACTCATTTGCTGAATAATATGATTCTTTTAGCCTCTGGTTGGTGTTGAAAAGTTAGGGGTGTCATATCATTTGCTAAATCCAAGATTTATGTCATGTCTGGTTTTGTCATATTGTATTTAACTTCTCTCGTTCATTAAGATTTCATTTCTGTTATTATTGTTATCATGACCATATTAAGGTTCTGTAAGATCTTTTTATSCTGTTTGGAATTATGGTGGAAGTTGTGAGCTGCCTAGAGGCATGCTAATGCAACTGTAGAAAAACTAGTCTTTTTCTAGGCTTTATGATCCCCAGATTACCCTATCTAAAATGCAAAGATGGTTAAACCCATCTATAGGCATATCACCCTTTGCTTTCTTCGTCTTTTAATATTTAGGTCATAGACTACTTGAAGTTTAAATAGGCTTATCTATTTACATAAACAGGAAAAAGAGAAGAAATGAGGACTCCTTTAGACTGGGACACCCGTCTAAGGATAGCCATCGGTGCAGCAAGAGGCATTGCTCGAATCCACATTGAGAATGGTGGAAAGCTAGTTCATGGCAATGTGAAATCATCCAATATCTTTCTAAACCCTCAACAATATGGCTGTGTATCTGATTCTGGTCTATCAACAGTCATGAGCTCATTGGCTCTGCCAATTGCACGTGCTGCTGGTTACCGTGCCCCTGAAGTGATGGACACACGAAAAGCAACACAAGCTTCTGATGTCTACAGCTTAGGTGTATTGTTACTTGAGCTCCTTACTGGCAAGTCTCCTGTTCATACCACAAGCGGGGATGAGATTATACATCTGGTCCGCTGGGTGCATTCAGTAGTGAGAGAAGAGTGGACAGCAGAAGTGTTCGATATGGAGCTGTTAAGGTATCCAAATATAGAGGAGGAACTGGTAGAGATGTTACAGATAGCTATGGCATGTGTCGTGAGAACGCCAGACCAAAGACCCAAAATGCCGGAGGTGGTAAAAATGATTGAAAACATCCGGCCAACAGACTCTCAGAGTAGATCATCTGCTGAGTTAAAACCTGAAAATTTTGTAGGAACACCAGCAGCAGCAGCAGCATTCGAGGCAAATGCCTTGCTATGAAGAAGATTTTCATCACTCATTTCACTCCCTCAGTGAATTAATGAATATATAATCTTCACTAACCTGATCTGAGTTGAAGGCAGAGGCTGATTAGGTTATGCATCGGTTTATCTCTTGGCACCCAATATCTCTATGTACATTGCACATTGGACAAGCCACTATGGCATGAATGAAACTTGCTTTCATTTTGATGCATCTAGCTCGATGGCTTCTTTTCTTGAGTCTGTTAYTATGATATATTATCATTACTATTTTCAGGWCTAATATGAATATATAATCTGGTTAGTTCCCAAAATGGAACCAGAAGAAAGATTTACTGGGCACTGTTAGAAGAAAGAGTTCATGCGGAAGAAACATATGATCGAGATCTTTTAATACATTTTAAACATAATTTATATATATGTAATGGAGAGTGTGTGAAAATATATCATTAATGTAGTTCTCATTTTATAAATTTATTTAATGGAATATAGAAAATCTAAACAAAATCATCAAAACCCAATTTCAAAATGTACACAGATTTAACTTTAAGATCACAAATTTAAATTAAGACATTCATCATTACATGAAAAATACGAAAATTAAAAGTAAGTTTTACGAACTTTAAAAAGTAACTAAAAAATTAGGAGGGGTGATTACAATTTATAAATAAAATAAGCCCTAAAATTAAATTCTGAAAATAAGTGGGACCCCTAGTRGTTAGAGTCACAAGACCGGTTAGCGTGAACGTTGAGCAGGGTGTCTCGTCCTGTCTGAGCATTGAAAAAACCTTTCACGGCGTTTGAATTTTAACATTTTCCTTTCACTGTTTTCAATTTTAATATATCTTTTAATTTTCATAGGGATATAAATACCTGTTTCCCTTCGCTGAAAAATCCTCCCTCTTCCAGATTCTCATTTCCAAACGAGAGGATCTCTCTGTAAGTTTCTTCCATTTCTCAATCTTCAACCACATCTCTATATACATCTATATATGTATATATTTATGTGAAAATTCATGTTAGATTTGTATATATATATGTTCGTTAATGATGTTTGTGTGATCTAGGGTTTCTTAATCGGGAGGTAGGGTTTCTGTTCAGCTGAGATAGGGAGTGATGGCGTCCAAGCGGATCTTGAAAGAGCTCAAGGATCTCCAGAAAGATCCTCCTACCTCTTGCAGCGCTGGTTAGATTACTACCAATCGTTCTTCTTTTATTTGATGACTGATTTCCCTGCTTGATTCCTGGATGGGATTCTGTTTTAGGAATTTTTTTTGCTTTCCGTTGCTCCTTTTATGGCTTTTGAATTCTTTTTAAAATAAGTTTATATCTGGAACGAGGTTTATTTGGCTACTTTAAATGATTACTGGTACTGCTATCCTTTGTGTTCTTTAATGTATTAGTTGCTTAGAATTTTCTGAATTGACTGTGAATCTCGTCACATGCTGCCTTGATGATTTATCATTTGCACTTAATTTTTATTAAAGTATGCGACTTTGTCTGCGGGTCTTAGCCCATCCTAGCATGCAAATTTTGTAAAATCGATTTCCATGACTACTATAAGCTGCAATTTTGATTCTTGCTTGATTTTGAWTTGCCCATGGAAATAATGCTGCTATTGTGTAATTTAATTTCCTTCTCCAGTAATGCTCTCTCTGTGATCTGGGAGTGGCTCCCCGGGTTTGGAATATACTTAGCATTATAGAATGGAGATGAGATTGGTTAGCCTAGGAACATTGTGCTAGGGGAGTTTTAAGTCTCATGCAATCACGCTTTTCTCAGGAATTTATGTTTAGATCTTGAACTACCTTAGTTTCATTTGCATGATAGGAAAGTTCATGAAGCTGCTGGGATTTTATTCATAATTTTTTTTTTGGGGTTGTTTTTTCATTTTGGGGGGGTGGGGTGGGGATAGTCTGCAAAAAGTTAGTTGTGGAGTAACCATGTTTAGTTTTATTGTACATCTGATGTTGTTAGGTATCACYCCTCWCTGTGTGTTCAACATAATGTGGYYTTATATGTGTAAACCTTTTTATTGTCAGGGTTACATGCATAAACAGTGATGAGTTATTCTATTGAAGTTACACCCGTGCTCTTCATATATGATAGCTTCATGATGATCTTTTGTCCTTATCTACTCATGATCCTTGTTTTTATAACAGAATAGATGAAGAACTCATGCTGTCAACTAGTTAGTTTTTAATGCTAAGTCTGAATGGCAATAATTGTGAGAGTGCTGCATTCCCCTTTAGAATTCTTTGAAATGGTGTTTATTATTTTGCTTTTGGAGGTTGAATTGTTTCATTGGAAAGATCATAAGCCCATAGCAAAACCATCCCCCAAGTATCCTTTTCCACCCTCACTTCGACAAGAAAATGCTYGTCTCTGCTCACATWTAAAGGAAAAAGATAAGCAACAGTTTCCACTTTGATAATAAGCGTTGAGTCTGTTTACCTCTTTAGTTGAGTTGTGGTTATCATGATGCATGACCAATGGCATCTTATCCAATTTGCCAGTTTATTATTCTTCATCTCTCTTTGTGTACAATGGATGCTTGTATTATTTGCTTGGATGCATCGGATTAAGCGAATCAAGATTACTACGGTGCTGGGAATTGGTTTCTTGTATATTTAAAAAATATCATATTCTTTACTCAGAGTTTGTTCTCCATTATTTCATTTTAATCTTGYCTTTGGGTGTACGGCTCTAGGGCCAGTTGCTGAAGATATGTTTCATTGGCAAGCGACCATCATGGGTCCACCTGACAGTCCTTATGCTGGTGGAGTGTTTCTTGTTACGATTCATTTTCCACCGGATTATCCATTTAAGCCACCTAAGGTATTTATAGCAGCATTGTACTTTTCCCAACTGCCGAAGATGTATTTGTTTTCGGTTTGTTTAGTAGAAGAATGACTCTATCAATAATTAAGTCGCCTTGAGTAAACTGTTTCTTCTTTCATGAATTAATACCCATTCAAAGTCTTCATTTTGTTGATATTTTTCCAGGCAAACTGGCATACACGGAATATTTGCATGTAAAGCATCTTTCTTATTTTGCAGAAGATGCTAAGAGCAAACCTAAAAATTTAGTCAGTGACTTTAGTTACTGAACTTCTTTGAATGTGAATAAGAGAAGCAATGTGATTCAGTATTGACATTGTAGTGTCTTTTGGCAGCTTCGGACTCTCTCGATATCCTATTCTTTCTGTATCCGGTAAAATTATTTATGAGGCTCTTCCTGTTAGTCTTTATCTTATTCCCTTACTTTGGAGCAGCCTTTGAGTCCACCAATTATGATTAAATAAAAATGGAAGGTTCAATTTGTATTCTTTTTTTCTCTTGGCTTGGGGGGGGGGGGGGGGTTGGACTGGGGGTTGTGTTGGGAATATTATGGGCTGACACTGACATTCTCTTGGCACACAAAGGTTCCATGGGCATACTAAATTTACTCATTGAATATGGATATTTTGCAGGTAGCTTTCAGGACAAAGGTTTTTCACCCGAATATAAACAGTAATGGAAGCATTTGCCTTGATATTCTCAAGGAACAATGGAGCCCTGCTCTAACAATCTCAAAGGTTTGCTCTTCTCCCTAACCTTAGAACTGCCTTTTTTTTTTTAAAAAAAAAGAAATAAGCAACTGACATTTCATTTGATGGAAGGAAGTATAGCGTACTCCCTTAGTTTTAATTGTTCTGGCAACATAGATTGTAATATTTTGCATGCCTCCTCTTCTGTTTTCCTAGCAACATGTGATATATTCAGTAGATCTCTTCCCTGCCATCTTAAACCACCCCAGGGCAAAATGAAATGTGATATTTCAATTTCTAATTCAATTATTATTTTGTAACATTAACTTAACTCTGCCTCAGTTTATGTGGCCAGTCGTTGTGTTGAAGCAGTTTATATCAGAACTGGTCAGCTATATCCTTAGTTTAGAGTGGTCCACTATGTTACTAAAGATTAGGTTTGGAATGCAAAGTTCAACATCTGAGGTTAACCGGCCTGTTTTTTTTTTTTTAAAAAAAAAAATAAAAACTGCTGTATCTAAAAACATGGTCAAGCTCTTATACTTCTCAATTGCTTCAATGACGGAAAACAATCTTATGGGGTTTTCTGCTTTTCTTTCGTCATGGAGCTTGTCTYTTGCTGTCTCGTGTTCATAGGAGATCTCCTGAGCATTAATTAAATAGTTTAGTTACCCCAAGCTAGAGAGTACGCACACTCTTGTTCCAAATAATGTGATCTGAGGATTTAAAACTACTGCATTGTTTAAAATGTAGGATGGCAATACCCTGCTGTAATACTCTTTTCAAAGAAAGCTGAGTTTAGATTATTATTGCTTCCTTGCAGGTATTGCTGTCCATCTGTTCCCTCTTGACGGATCCAAATCCTGATGATCCTCTTGTGCCAGAAATTGCTCACATGTACAAGACCGATAGAAGCAAGTATGAAACAACCGCCCGAAGCTGGACCCAGAAGTATGCGATGGGTTAGTTGCTCCTGCATGTTATGGGAGGGATGGTTTCAGTTTGGAAACCAGTCTTATCTATAATATATGAAGAAATGAAGTGTAATATGTTCCTCTGCCTTGTAGACTAAATGGGAATGGATAAATCTTTCTCCCAGAAAATTATTATTCTCTTTGTGGTCTGTGTGGAATACTTCTCTTTAAAATCTCTAAGCCGGGTTCAAAAATTGTGTCTTTCAGAGCTTCTTATATTCATCTCAAAACTAACAGATAATTTAACGATTAGCTTCACGGTTTGGATATTCATTGATATCCGTCAAGAAACTTGTAGAGCGGATATCTATGACCGATGATGGCTAGGGTTTGATATTCACTCATGGGGCAACAATTTGAACTACTTATCTTGTTAGAATTTTATTTTTCTCCTATGGAGACTCAGTACTTCTATATTGACTGCACTTTGGATTCGGTTCTAATTTCGTTTGCAGAGTGTAACTTTTAATTGAGAGTTCTTTTAACAATTTAGGCTATTTATCTTGTTAGAATTTATTTTACTTGGATGAGACAATTGCTATGCTTTTATTTAACTTATTTGAGGAGTTAAAAGGATTGAACTTTAACTTCTTTTAGTTTTTTCGTTTCATTTTATAAGCCAGGTATGTCATCGTTGATATAATACCAATACATATCCATGGGGAAAAATTGAAAAAAACTGGTACTATTAAGAGTTTGCAAATGAATTTAATTGGTCCTATAATGAGTAAAACAGGGGGTTAAATTTTGAAATACTCCTTTATTCACTTGCAAAGAAAATGTAGGTATTGCTGATAGGGTATACTTTGAAATGACAGACCTGGAGGACATATATTTAGGTCACTATGGGCCCGGTCGGATGATCCAATTGACTTTTTATCCAGTCCTATTATGCAAACCAAAGCAGCAGTTCTTAGACTCTCTCCTACTCCTGCCTAACCTTATCGACACTTCGGAGGTAAAAATTTACGTAACTCTGATGGCCCAAACTTCCCGAATGGACATCCCAGAAGCCCTTTTGCTTCCTGACTTTTTCGGTGTAAGATTTCTTGTCTTTTATTTTATTTATTTATTTTTTATAAAAATATGTTCGAAGATATCAATGAATTCATGCCCRTCTTGTCGCGCATCTTCATTTGACCGAAATTAAAMCTGACATTTCAACTGGGGCCTCATCGCTTAGCAACAACAATTAAATTCCCCGCAAGGTAATAGTTTTCTTGGAAAGAATACTAGTTATCAACCGATTTATATCATCTTCCTTGATGTCACATTGCTTAAGGGTTTAGAAATTCAAATTTGCAAGGGAGAAGGTCTTCTTTCTTCTTCTTCTTCTTCTTCTTCTTACTAGTTGCATATTTGTTCAAGTCTGAATACGCAGGACTTGGATGGTGGACTACTTTTATCGCTTGTACAGAACATAGTTGTATCTACAACGACAATTCTACAAAACTTTGAGGCTTCTAGGCAAACCATAGCCTCTCTTACTGTCATTTTTGTTACTTTTTGCAGTTTTGCTGCATACTTTTTCAGGCATTAACGAGATCACAGACACCAACAGCCAGGCAAATGGCCAGTGAGCTCAGTCCTATACCTCACCAAAATATCATCTCACAATAAATCCATATAATGTAGTTGTTTTCTTGCTCAGTTTCTTTTAGGATGCTGACAATTAGAATTAGGTGTTCATCCAAGTTATTCGTACCAACACCATACATTTACAACGTGACAAAATGGCCTCCATTGAAACAAGTGTAGAGCTACACCTAAAACCCCCTGGAGCTATGAATGGCCATAACTCATGGCCTAGTCCTGCTTTTCTTCTTTCATTACTAGAGGATCAAATTCAAGGTTCAAAAAATACTATAGTGGCATGGGTTTCCCACTGCAGCTACATATCCTCTCAATTTCGTGAGTTTTTCTTGCACCTTTTGGGACATTGAGAAGCTGCTGCTGCTTCCTCTTTCTTCCAYATCAAAGTCAAAAACCCACTTTATTATCTTGGGTTTTACCTCTTAATTAAGCACGTCTATAGCTATTTAGGTATAGAATAGACTAATCAAATCATGACCAGTTCTTAACCAATTCCTATCTACTTCTGTGGTCCCTTTTTCCTTCATATAACTTATACATGCATAAATCATCAATATGTGTTTATGTAWGCCAGCAGACTCTCATAATTCCAGCAAGGACTAATGCACCGAATTGAACTATTCTTTAATGAAAATACTATAGCACAGCAATACAGCATGGCATAACTACTAGTCAATCTAGCCCTAAAGCCACACTGCTAGATATTCTAACGCGTAAACTGATATATTCAACTRCAAAGGAAGATCCGTTGTCTCCAAAATGATATGGTAAAGATTGTCCGAGCCTCAACGGACGCCAGTTACCTCCTAAGCATTTTTTTCAATATTTTATGTAGTGTTATTTTTATGTATTTATATAAATTTTTTGTCTCAAAAACCTCTTAATATCTTAATCATATACTTTCATCGTTCAAAATTAAATCTTTGTCGACCTCAAAGTTGGAGATGACTAAGAAGTAAGTTAAAACTAAGTAGGGTTCGATGTATTTCGAAAAGAGAATCTGCAGTGGTAAAGCATGAAGACAGGAGTATTCTGGTGGATGATTAGCAGAAAATACGGAGTGAATTAGAACCTTTCCACCCGCGTTTATAGTAAAATTAAATGCGTTTTTGTTCCCAATGAAAAGAAAAAAGCGTTGGTGGAAATGAAGCTTAGTTGGAACTTCTTATTTATTAAAGCTTTTGGTATGGATTATTGTGACCCATGTCTTTTAATGTCGACCACCATTATATTTGGCATAGCATTTAAGATAAACTTTTATTTTTTAAAAAAATATAATATATTGCAGTATCTTTGATAAATAAATGGCTCGTGCAAACACTATTGGAGTTCAGTAGCCCTGGCAAAGTGATCGTGCACACGAGTGCTGCCCCCTGAGATTAAGTCCCTAAAACACTTTTCTTCCTTTTCATAAGATTGGGATTGCATGTTTAATCACTTAATCGTTGCCTCAACGATTTTATAATGAGTGGTGTTAAATTCGATTAGAGATTTTTAATACATTTTTTCTATTATACTTTTCATTAATATACATTATCTATTATATTAATCAAAACACGACGTATATGTATATATATTTAATTTCTCTAACAGTTATTCTCTTTAACTTTCAAAAGTTAAATATACATATATATTGTTCTATGAATGATGTAGAAGAGAACGTATTAAAATATTCAGAATTATTACATACGCATCCCATTTAATAAATATGTATCGTTTACACAAGAATCGAGTAATTACACTAAGTTGCTTTCTTAAATCTTGATTTAGATCTAATAATTGTTCAATAATGTGTCACATTAATGTCTAATCTCATAATACTAAACCACTTACCTTTTCAAGTGTTTTCTCTAATTAATAGAAGAATCCATTTCTTCTTGTTCTCCACATTCTATTTGCTGCTTTACTGCAACAAAACCTAAATGAGCTGACCTCCTTAATCACCTTTGCAAATCGGTAATTTTTAGAATGTGGACTCACAACCTTTAAATATTATATTTAGAGTTATAAAGGTTGGATACAAAACAAAGAATCTTACACTCGAAAATTAAAAATTTAATATTTTATATTCGATCCTTATATATTTATAATATCATATTAAAAGAACTTTGCATCTGAAATTTTTTTGAATAAGGCCACGCTCTGCTACTAACTCAAGTAAAATTTAAATTAATTTTATTAATTGTGAATATGAATTTTTAAAAGAAAAAATAAAACAATATTAGCCAGCACACATTCCAAGCGTGTTTTGGTAGCTTCATGTTCCCAAGCTACCTAAAACGGACAGTCTCATTTAAGGCTCTTGGAGTCACAATTTCAGTCAAGATTTTTCCTCGTTATGTTTCATTAGTCAAACTTTATGTGGAAATTCGATATTTAATATTTAATAAATTGAAATTTGATTAACGAGCAAATTGTAAATTAATGTATTTATTTTTTAATAATGTGTATTCGAATATTTCTATTAGTTCGATTTTGAGTTTTATATATATATATATGTCATTTCTGCTTTTTCTTTTTTGTCATAGAATTAATAAAGTTAACATTTAGTCGATCATTAATATGAGTTTTTGCCTTTTTCTAACAATAAAAGCAAGAAAAAGAATTGGTAAAAATTTGGCTTTCTGTGATGATGAGGCATTTGAGTGGGGTGGGAATTCCCAAAATGCGAAGGCTATTATAAGAATTGGAGCCACGTAGGCGTCACGTTGTGCTACACGTGTCAGATGCCTGACCGTAGAAGCACGAAAGGCGCCGGGAGCGGACTTTTCAAACGTCCGATAGTGTCAGAGAGGACCCCGCCGGACCCAAAACCGGCCTGTACTTTTGTCTTTGACTYTCGGGGCAGCGACCCGTACGGTCCGCTTGTTCTTTCTTCCAACCTCATCTAAAATGTTTCCCAAATTTTCATTTAATTTAATTTTACTACTATTTTTACTCTAATCACTTACTTATTTATCTTTTCCCAATAAAAGACTATATATTACTAGGAATAGTCCATATTACGGGATTTTSGACTTTTTCTCTTTTACTTATGTGCAGTCGTTTTTTATTTCTTTAAATTATTTTTAATTGCTTTTCAAAATAGTTTTAAATTTATTAATTATTTTTTAAAATAATAATATTATATTAATTAAAAGCATTTTTTTCAGCAAATTTAAAGAGATAGTCTCTATAAGTGTGGAATATCTTATTATATTTTCTTTCTAGAAAGGGGAAATAAGAGCAATAAATTATCTCAATATATTTAAATGCTGAAGATGATGGAGGCGCGTAAGAAGAGATAAGTCAAGAAGTTGATTTTCAAAGAGTAGAAAGGCTGCCCTCCAATTCTTGAAAGTCGAGGGAGGAGCAGYKGGCACATGCTATTTCATCASTCTCTCGGTCCACTTATRTTCGATGAATAAGCACTGAAACTATGAATTATTCAATTCTCAATTTTCCAAATGGCACTTTCTCTGCAATGATAATTTATAGTAATTAGTAAATAATATTATTTGGACACCGAATGCAAGAATTATTCTTGCAAATTTAAGAATGTTATTTGTACGAGGAAAAAAAAAAAAGAAAATTAAAGAAGAAGATGAAGATGAGACGTTGATCATGCATAGTCCTCGTCCTTGTCCTGGATGATTGTTTAGCTAGAAAGAACTTGCTTAGATGGTTTTAGAAGACGGAATATCTAATATTTCTTTTCGCTCGGGGAACAATTAGGGTTGTTGTGTGCAGAACGCTCTTTGGAAGAAATGATCTGTTGCCGAGCCAATTTATTGAGAATAATAAGGGCATCTCTCAAAAAAATGATCAAGTTTTAGTAAAGATTCATCTTTCGAARCGTCTCAATTTGTTGAAAGAATTAGTGCATTTATACGATATGTAAAGGATTGAACTTAGTTACAATCTATATCATCCTCGATCTAAGACTGTTGTATACCTTTAAAATGTATATACGATACCATTTTATACTAAGTCGTTCAGACTATTCATACTTTAGACATTTTGAACTCTTTAGGAGACTCCTAAGTACGAAGACATCCCGAACATGGAAATGGAAAGGAAGAGGGGCCTAGGTTATTTGATAGTACCTTATACTAGACATCAAATTGAATTTCGTTCTCTTACTCTCGTGTATTATCAAAGTACAATTCCCTTTCTAATTATTCCAAACTACTAATTATTATTTTTTTATTTTTCTCTATACATTTCTTGAGTGAGAAAGGTAGTAATCACGTTCCGAGTGCTGTCTCTCTTGGTTGGTTGTTGACACTCCAAGCTAGACCTTCTTCCCCCACCTCCCATGCAGAGGGACACACGTATATCTATATATATAGATACATGATATGCTAATAATGGTGTGGCTACACAACTTGGTAAGGTACACTAAATCTGAACCTTTTCTTCTTGTTCTCTTTGGTATGGGAAAGGTAAATATGGAAGTTGATGCATATTGACTTGAGTTGGCTAAAGCCATCCGTCTATACAGGAAAAAAACGTAAAAAAAGCTGTGTTTTCCTCACCGTTGGTGGCTCAACGTAGGCGTCTTTTACCCATCTTGGAGATGATGATGCCTATTGACTTACTTGTATATACATGATCTTTGATTCTTTAGAGAGAAGTAGATTTAACAACTTGCCTATTATAAACAAGAAACACAGAATGGGGATGGGTTTGAGAATTTCAAACAAGTTTCTATGCAATATAGGACAAATCAAAACGTCTCTAGAGCATTTGTCGAATCTCTTGTACTTGGGTTTCTTGTCTTTAATCGGTGGTGGCATGTGGATCTTTAACAGAGTCCAAGAACTCAGCCACACAGCTTTTATTTTGTCTTTGCTAATCCCATGTACACTCTCTCCTTCATTTGAGCCTTTCGATCTTCTACTCACGACTATCAATAACTCCAGGAAATTTCTCTGTCTCTTTCTTTACATTTTCCCGACCGCCCAATCATATATATATAGAGAAAGAGAGAGAATACTAGAATCAGAAAGACTCGGTTTAATTAGAAATAAAGAGCATCAAACTATGAAGGGAGCGTCGAGTTATATAAGATATATATAACCCTTCTCGTGTAAAGATTTAAACTTGGAATGACATTATTTTGGGTCGCCGGTCTCTGTTCCTAATTACAAAGAATTGTAGGTGGGATGACATGATCCTTTGTGTTAGATGATCAATTTTGTTACTTGGTCTCGAGCGACTTCAGAGTATGAATATTTTACTATTACCACTAAAGGAAACATGGGAATAAATTGTAAAAAATTCACTGCAGTCTTTCTCCAGGTTAGTTTCTTACATAAGGCAAAGTAAATATCATTTGCCAGGTTAACTACATTCTGAGTYGGCAAAATTCATCGAACTTTCTTGCATGTCCAGATCCCATTAATTTTTCTCTACGGTTATTTCGTTCACGATTAAATTAAAGCAAAGTTTGTATTTGGTCCTAACTAATTGAGCCATATTAAAAGAATTATAAATCAAATATTTCCTCGAATGTAAATCGGACTTCGTAAGTGTAACCTAAAAAGAATTCAAAAGTAGTCTTTCCAATGTGGGATARCTGATCTCCAGAGAAAAAAATCCATTTAATTTCCACCAAAACTTATAAATACTACAAAAGAACACACAAATATGGTTAAAGCATAATCCAAATGTGATTAGTGTACAAAGCGGCAAAAGAAAGAATTTGGACTTTTCCTATGATATTTTCGTTATTCTTGAAGACAATACCCGTTTGACAAAAACCACCCGCTGTGATTATGAGAGACCAACCAACTAATCATTGAATGACACCTAAGGTTTCATAGCTTAATCTTAAGCAAGGTAGATCAAACAATAATTAACAAAACGTGTTAGCATCAAACCTATATAAACAACAATGCTAATGCATGATGAAAGTGACTCATTTTTGGACTCTCTTTACACTCCTAAGTGGCTTCCTTCATGTAAATACAAATTTCCATTTTTGTTTGTAAAGCAACTCCATTTGACCAAGAACCAATTGCAATGCTAACTCCATACTTAATTTGGTTAATCAAATGACCATTTGTTCTATACGGCCGCAATTATTTTTTTACGAGATCCCCATTCATCGTATAATAATAATTCAAAAATGTAATATAAAATTTGCGGGATATATAYGTGAATATAGATAGAATTTCTTTTATAAGATTATATAGTTGAGAGGTTTTGTACCCACGTTTATACCAAATGTATAATTAGACAAAGAAAAGCCAATGGGAAAATTGCACCCGTCGAGACGGCTTATTTGTTTGATTTGTCGTTTAGGAAAAATTATTCGTGTTGGAGGTGATGCGACCCAATGAGCTTGGGCCGGCCCATCCATACTCATCACTGAAACCTTTGACAAATAGTAAGTCAAAGTTACTGTCCTACCCCTCGTACTTGACGTTTAATCTTTGCACTGTTGCTTGTTTCCCAAACATGTTTGTAAAGATAAAAACAGGTTTAACCTTGTTTGATTGGTTTTACCAAACCAATTATCAATTAATCTATTTATATGCAAAAATTTATTGCTAGAGATTTTCTAATAGACCTTACATAATGAGCATCTTATGATT
>MEJB01000002.1:5577638-5628574 GCA_001752375.1 Rhazya stricta | reverse complement strand
AGAATATTAAAAGATTTGAAATTAAAAATTTATATTGTAAAACTCCGTTTGTATTAATCAAAAGAGGGAAAAGAAATTCTAGTATGTGAGACTAATAATAGAAAATTAGAGGAGCAGGAATGGGGCATGGGAATACCAAAACCGATCCACAGCCTTTATAAATGGCGCCGAAATCTAGGTTGCCTGCCACGTTGATTGAAGCTGTAAATTCACTGAAAAATACAGTTAAAACTGCAATATGCTCGTCCTAAACAAAATTAAAAAAGAAAATAAGAAACCTATAAAATATTATTGAAATGGTAAAACCCCAATTGACCTTTATATCATAACGGCTCTAAAAATCAGGCCCTAAAAAGCCTCCACAAACTCAGTCCTTGACATTTTTAAAATTTTGTAAAAAAAGATAAATATTTTAAAATTTTCATCATTAAGTGCAACTTGATTCCGTACAGAATTTATTAACACTTCCAATATCTTTAACCGCAGTTTAAATTTTAAACTCAAAAGGTTAAAAAAATTWAAATCGAAAATCTCCAGTCAAAGATTGACTGACGCATCACTACTAGAGYAGTAGTACTGCACTCACTACTCACTACTCACTACACCCACTGTTATTTGACCGACTAAACAAACGGAACCGCCCTCTCCGGTGTCACGTGACCTGTATCACAGATTCCAAAGACCTTTGCTGACTCAGCAATAACCTCTTCCCCCTCTCTCCAGCCATCACCCGTTGCCTCTTGTCAATCCGTTATTTTTATCCTGGTCCCACTTCCCGCCAGGTGTCCATATCAAACTGCCATTCCCMTAAGATGCGGCGGCTCGCTGAAAATATCCAGTCCTTCCTAGCCGGAATCTTTGTACTCCGGCGAAMCCCCTCCACCRAAAAAACCTTTTTTTCTAAAAAAGAAGAATTAGAGTTGTACTGTATTTATTGATTTCGACTATCGTATCCTATAAAACAGGATTTGTAGCACACTTTCGGGCTACAATGCAACTGAACCTCGAACTTCCTCTCTCTCTCTCTTTCTTTCTTTCTTCATCCTCCCACTCCATCTCAACCTTTTTCTCTAGTTCTTGAGAGAAAAAACTACCAAGAAAAGCTTGAGAATCCATTTTTGCATTTGGGCTTTACTCTTTATAGCAAAGGACACAGAGTTTGCTGAGGAGTAAATGCTCTACCTTTCAGTATCAACCCACCCACTCTTGTGATTCTCCTCAGAACATATATTCCTTTCCTTTCCTTTTCTCCTCGCAACTTTCTCATAAAATTCTCCGCTTTCCCGTTTCACTACATCTTTTCTTCTGGGTTTCTTCTCTTACGAGTAATTTTARACAAACAAGTAGGCACTGGGAGGTGTGTGTTTATTCAAAGTCAGTCTCTGTGCAGTGTCCACACTCAAGCTTTTGAAGCTCACTTTAACTCTCTTTCCTAGTAGACATCTCTTCTTTTTTTGTTACTTTCCTCGAACTTTCTTAAACCCTGTGGATTTTCTTCTTCCCCGTCTGCCGAAGGTTTGGGTTTCCGGTGTTAATTTCAAGGCTTATCTTTAACGTGCTCTTTCTCTTTATTCCAAGAATCTCTCCGCCTTTTRCCTCTCCACGCTCTAATACTCCTTAGCCTTTCGCTTTCAATGCGAATCTGACCATAATATTTCTCTCGCTCACTCTTTTTCTTCCTCTCTCTCAAAGATGGAGCATGAAGAACAGCCGAGTTTGTGTACTAATAAAAGAGTGAAGTACACTGAGCATAGAAACCAAACCACCATAGCCCSACCGTCTCCTCCCCCAGCAGTAACCTGTCGCACAAGAAGGTCGCCAGAAATGTATGCAGCCGGTCCCAAAGTCGTAAGGATATCTGTGACAGACGCTGACGCCACAGATTCCTCCAGTGACGAAGACGAGTCGTTTTTATCCAGACGCCACAGAGTGAAGAGGTTCATTAACGAAGTGAAAATCGAACCATTTTGTGCCAGAGATAACGGTGGCATTAATGGAAGCGTGAAGGGCGTTTGGAGGAGTAGGTCGATGGCAGCTGATAATAATAAGAAGCGGAAAAAGAGTGGTGGCGCCGCAAAACAAACGGAGTCTTTCACCGCTAGTAAGTTGAAGGTAGGCAATGTCAAGAAGTTTCGCGGTGTACGGCAACGGCCGTGGGGCAAATGGGCGGCAGAGATTCGAGATCCATTAAGGCGTATACGGCTATGGTTAGGCACTTATRATACTGCCGAAGAAGCTGCCATGGTTTACGACCACGCGGCTATCCAATTGCGTGGACCAGACGCGCTCACAAATTTCACCACTCCTCCGGCTAAGGTCTCCGCTCCACCACCCGAATCCACCTCCTCCGGCTACAACTCCGGTGAGGAGTCTCACAACAACCTCCGCTCTCCCAAGTCAGTTCTCCGCTTCGTCTCCACTTCCAATGAGGACTCTCAGAACAACGAAGAGGCAGAGGCCGAGTCATGTTTACCAAGCCCACAATACGACGTCGTTAAAGAAATCCGCGAATGCAGCGATGACATTTCCGTCTCCGAGAACTTTTCGGACTATTCGTTATTCCGAAACGACATATTCCAGTTCGAAAACCCAGTACCCGACTTCAGTGACTTGTTTGGCGGAGAGGGAGTTTCCATTTTTCAGGAAAATGACTTTGATTGCGGAAGTATGTTTCTCCAGTCGAGTAATGATCATATGGATTTCGGATYCGGATCCGGATCCGGATCATCACCGTGGCCAACAGATGATTTCTTCCAAGATTTCGGTGATATATTCGGGTCGGATCCTCTAGTAGCCCTTTGAGCTATAGCATAAAATTTTTGCAGTTTTGAATCAGTGGAGTGATATGTGAATCTGTTCGTAGATTTTTCTTTTTCTTTTTCTTTTTTTTTGACTTCAATTTTGTTTTATGTTTATATGTCATGAGTAGTAGTGATCGTAAGTAAGTGATATGTTTATTTAATATTAATTTTAATTTTAATGAAACAGTTCCGTCAGATTAACGTTGGCGGGGACTAAATGTCAATTTTGTCTTTTCATACTTGTTGGATGGCACGTGACTTGGAGACGAATTAGGTGAAGGAATGAAATGGAATGAATGCAGCATCATCACGTGGTTTAGAAATCTCTCGGTAAATCCATTTTGATAAGTTGTTTTTGCAGTCTATTTTTATGATTTTGGCCCCATTAGCCTTTTCATGGACTGCAAATTCATGGCCTCTTCCATCCCACTTTCCATTAGCCTAAGACACCTGGATTTCTTCTACTTGCTTGATTTGGAACGGACTATTGAGGATGATAATAACGGCAAGTTATTGAAGAAAGATGAATGGAGGTTCCTRAGTTTGATGAAATCTCGAAAGCAGAGAAGGTGATTGTGGCATGTACTGAAGCACCTGAGGTGTAAGCAAAGGTTGTTGGGTTTTTCTTGTAAAACAGTCAATCGTCTTGGCCATGCTTTTACTTTAAAAAATTGTTGTTGTTGCTTCTYGGTGAGGAAGATATGAATGCTCATTGAGAACTTCAAACAAACAAGCAGGGTGCAGTAACTGAATTAATTTAAGGAGATGGAAATGGATGGAGAGGGCGAGGCAATTATTATAGCTTTGAATTGATAACATCACAATTTTTTCTTTGGAGCACACAAAACATTCATCAATCGTCAGAGCAGAGCATGGACGTTCCGGTTCTTTRTAACTGAGGTGATGCTCTTACGGGCCCGGTGCTCCTTTGTCTGTTTGCTAGCCGAGGTTAGAACTAGTATAAATCATATTGGGTTGTCAACAATAGCCAATGTAAATTAGTTTCACATTGGTTCCAATTTTCTCATCGTTTATCAGTCCATTCAAAGTTAATAAGGGTAATTGTTAATTTTTTTTATCTATCAAGAGAATGTTTCTTGATCGCAAAATTAACCATTAGTTAGCAGATGGTTTGAAATTGATTCTAAAAGAACCAATTTCACCAAGTAGTGCTAATTTCTCTTTGAACCTGGTCCCGTTCCACGTAAACAACGTTTCTCTTTCAGAGGTTTCAACCAATCAATACGCCCCAGAGAGCTGCCTTTGCTAAAACTGGAGCAGTTTCGGGGGCAGCCTCCTGACCCCCAAGATTGGTCTCTGGTTGGGAGGGTTGGCTATGGTAAAATGGAAGGTATGAGCAGCTAGAWTTCAAGGCATGAGCAAGTGTTTGATCAATTGGATCTCAGTGGTCCTATAATGAGCTGGAGGATCAGAGATGACATAGATTTGGACAAACAAATTGGTCGAATACAAACCTGCAGCATCAGAAAAACTTAGCTTATACCACACACTCGTACAAACGCCAAACCTCTACTATTTTCATACTTGCATAAGACCACGCCATTTATTCATTGCTTTTGGCTCTATGCTCCTTGCTATCCCTGTAATATCTAACAGCCCCATCTTTCTTATGCTATATATTTCACACTTGCAATTTCGCAGGTTTTCCTGCTCCCATTGGACCTAAAATCGGAACCCATCGTAAAGTCGTTTTCTCTACTCTCAATTCGCGTCTTTCTAAACTATGTGTGAAATCGTCGACAGAAATAATTAGGGTTGAGTTAGATATTTGCCCAGAAAGGAGATAGTATATTGGTCCATGCTTTTGTAAGAGGTAAAAGAGGTAGGCATAAAGACATCTAACTTACAATATAAAGGCCTACGACTAGGATCTTGTGAAGCCCTTGTCGATTCCGATTTGCTGTATGAAGACGTTTATCAGAATCAATCTTCTTTCAACTTCAGGTATCTCCAAATGGGGTCACTCCCCTAATCACATGTTTGCGGTCATCAGTTTAAACACGACTATGTCCTTCTTTTGCCAAGATGAAAATTCTTTGCCCCTTCAAATTTACGTGGTTCACTAAACTCAAAAAAGTCACCTTCTGATTTTTATATTCTCGCTTACTAAGATTAATATGACAGTARCTTAAAATTCTTTTAATATGATGTTATAATTTAAAAAAATAAAAAATAAAACTTCACATTTTACTTAATAATTTCCTTATTAACTACCTCAAGCTGTGAAATTGAATAAATGTATCCATCTACCATACTCAATATTTACTATCCCGCAATAACTTCCCATTTTATAAMCCAGAATGATCACTCTTTATGATAATTAAGTGGGTAGAGATTAAAAGTTTGCTTCTCAAAATTGTTACCATTTTTAATTCTAGGACAACGCTTTCAGTATTAATAAATTGTTAGATCAAAATAAGGATTCGGGTTTGATTTCTACTTGTGCAGCTATGTTGAAAGAATCTTAAATTTAGTTTTCTTTCGAGTAAGAGACAAATTAGGTCTTATATAATTCGTTGATCGATAAATTTTGATTCTTTTTTCTTTTGCATGAGACTTGGTATTTCGCTTTATATGAAATTAATTTGATTCGAYACTTACGAACAACTACTCTCAAATTATAGTATTAATAGATTTTAATTTTGAATATTGAAAAAGTAATTCTTAAAATAGTTATCAATCACCCAATTGAAATTGGAATCCCAACAAATAGCAAAGATTTAAGAAAATTAAATGGTAGTATGTAACAAGAAGGCAGAAAGACTCCAAAACTTTCCGAAGATTACAATCAGAGGGTCGCCACAGCCGAGATCTTCTTCGTTATACASCCCAACAAGTAGCGGCCAACCAGCAAAGTACACGTATTGTCAGTTCAGAGACTTTCACTCGCTACTGCTCGCACTGCAAGTAGTCCCCTCTCCTTGCTCCGTCCTTTTGGTCCCCAAATTTAAAGCCCCACTTGGCCACGGCCCAGCTCAGCCAGCCACCGCCGCTGCCTGCACATAGCACACTGTTAACCTGCCCCCGGTGAGTACAAAAAGTAGTTCAATCCAGTACAGGGTTGGTTGCCAATGCATTGAGGAAAGGGTGCATTGCGCATCATCCACTCCTATTGTCCTATTTGCCCTTTCTCTCTTTTGTAAAGGCGACTGCAAAATACCAAAACGGTCCCACAAATCTATTCCGGCGAAGAAAGCTAATTTGCACCGTTCATTTTGGATAACTGTGTGATTTAGAGTAATCACCATCTCCTGCCTACTTCAAAAGCCCCAACGGTTTTTCTTTTTAATTATTTTTTTATTTTTCCCTCCTTCTCCTTCCTAAGGATTTGGCTTGCTCCTCATACCTAGGAGCTCCCATCATTAATTTAAAAGAAAAATTCATGATATAGAAGAACTTTATATTTTTATAAAATATTAGGTTGGGATTAAAAGAATTTATTTTTCCTTTTTTTTGAAGTTTTGATCCCTTCATACATTCTTTTTTACTTAAATCTAAAGTAATTGATACCATATGTTTCAGTTACCGAATGATTCAAAATATATTTTTTAATTAGCTTTCTAGAGATTGAAGTTAGTTCGACAACTTTTWGTAGTAACCTAATAATTAGGTTAGGAATAGACAGCAATCTACCAATTACCATATTAGAAACATCTTATCAAATTAAAAAGTTTTGGATCCCTCCCTTTATATATGAAAAGGCCAAGTAGCATTGTTGGTAGAAGCATATTTAATTGTTCGATTCAACAGCAAAATGATCATGTGGAAGAATGGTTGACATTGTTCTAGTAAAGGGTCGATGCTTCACTTTTCCTATCTTGTATTCTTGTATCTCAAGTGTATTCCATAAATGGGCAACTTTTGGCTAACTATACAACCCTCCGCTCGTAGGGCTGAGCTGACTAGCAGAGCCTCACACAAAAGTATTATTTTACTTTTAATATTTTCTTTATTTATTCTTATTTTCTCGAAATCAAATTGCAGGCTYCCTTCTTGTCCCTTTTCGACCATTCCCCCACTCATATTATAAAAAGAAAAAGTAAAATAAAATTTATAAAAGAAAATGGGAGTTTTATAGAGAGTGATTTGCAAAAAAGGGTGGTCATGTGAAATGTGTATGGGGAGAAAATTCTTTATTCTGTGCTACTTTATAATTCTTCTCCTGGTTTCCTGAAAAGGAGAAGACTACACGTGGCAGGCAAGGGAAAGAGCAGGTGGGAGAGGTGGTGAAATATCAGGGCCATCTGCGTTTGTCTGATCATGCAAAAGACATGGGCTTTTGTAGGGCCCAAAATGTCACTCTCACCWACCGACAGCAAGGTGATGGGTCGGAATGAACAGATCTTTTTTATAGGGCCTTCACACTCATCAGTACTCAAAGCCTACTCTCTCTCTTTCCCCTTTTTTTTTTTTTTTTGTCATTCATAATATATTGGATATGGATATTGATCATTATCTCACGCAAAACGCAGGGCTTTTAATGAATGCTCCACGTACCCAGCCTCCTTCTTCGACATTTTCCCTAACTTCTCCACCTTACCATTTCTAGATCATTCTCTCTCATGGACCAAAATTAGATAAACCTCAACTTAAGGAGAATATATAAAGCAGATAATTTTAAAAAAGTTGAATGCGAAACCAAAGGGTGTTAAAAATTTAAAATTCTGATGCCTTCACCGGTACGTATATGTTTAGTGTTTTATTTATTATTAAGCTGTTTCTTAATGGTCGTAAATTTATATTAGGTGATCGTGGAATACCAGGTTTGTCCAAACGTAAGAAAACGTGTGTAAGTCTCTATTTGATGATAGTCACCCGGTTTTTAGCGGTTAATCGTAGGGTAAGGTGACTTGGAGTATATATATATTTATTTAATTTTAGAGAGGAAGATATGGGAAGGATAATGGAATAGAAAATACAGACTGGGCCTTCGTATTCGAGGCAACAGAAGGAAATTCCCAATTCCTTAATTATTGGACGTCCTAATGATTGGGCCTCTTAAGCCTTTGTCAGTCAGTCTACCTAACAAAACAAACCTTCGTACTTTGGACAGAGGAAGGGGACTGCCTTTGAATTGAAGGATAAGCCATCGCATCAACTCACCTTTTTATAAGAAAATTGCTTTATTTAATAAATACTTTTTAGGTAGATAAATATTTAATTCGATTTACATTTTGTCGATTAATGTTAAAAAAATTATTAATTTTTTTAAAATATAAATTATTTTATATGTACAAATCATATCTATGAAATAAGACATTTTTATTTTTATATTTTATTTTTCTCTTTCTTCTCTTATATTTTCTCTCAATTCAAAATTAATGAATTAACTTTCCCATTTTTCTCTTTTTTCCTTTTGAAAAAATAAAAAGTAGTCAAATAATTTTTGTTCAAGTAATTTTCTTAAAATTAATTTCAAAACATAAATAGGAATAATATTGAGAATATTTTTTTRKAAAATAACTTACATTGCAAGAATAATAYTTTACTAAAATAATTTTATATTTTAAGACGAATWTGGGATRAGCTGATTTTGAAAATTGTTCCACTAAATGAATACAGTAGTAAAAATTATTTTGTTTTCTATTTATATTTTTACCTAATGAGGTATTTTCTTAAGCGGAGTAGTACTTTGTTGGGAAACCGGAAGCGGAAAAAGGAAACCGCCATCACCATTTTTTTTTTTTCCCCCCAGAAGCAGCCCAGTAAATGCCCTCCCATTAAAACCCTAAATTCTAAAGTCCCAATCCGTAACCGGAAACGGAGTCCAATGTCTTCCGAGAATCCCCAACCCGTATGCGCTAAAGAAGCACTTGATCTCCTCAACTGCGTCGCCGAGTCCCCTTACGATCAAGACAAATGCCTCCGCCTCCTTCAATCGCTGCGCTTATGCGTGCTCGACAAGGTAATATTTCTCATTTATGATGCCGATAATCTGTTAATTAGCGATTCTGTCATTGGCAGTAGACACCGGAGTTACTGTTTTAGGATGCGGTTCTTTTTCCTCGGAGAATTAATAAGTTGCGAGAGAGGCGTTTAAGTGCATGTATATATCTGTTTGATTTGAAAGGTTTATTCAAACAGATTGCTGGAGAAATGTTCATGGACTAAAACTTCCAATCGAGCTAGTTAATTGCAACTTTCAAATTGTTACTGTTTGTTGCTCTTTGGTGTTTCTCCACCATTGATTGCTGGAGTAGTTTCRCTTAAATGTTCCATTCCACAAATGTCGGTGAAGAAGAGGAAGAGGATGGTTTTACTTCGTTTCATACTTCTGCTCTGATGTCTGATGCTATTTGAAGCATTGTTTATATTTTGATCTTTTCATTACAGAAAGTGAAGAAGTTTTCGTTGTCGGATCAAAATCAAGGAAAAGCAGATACGATTAGCCAGAAGGAGAAGGGGAAGTAAATATTACGTTCTTAGATCTGCGTTGGCCCTGCTTTATAGATTAACATTGATTGCAACTGTATTACTGAAAACCTTACTGGGTTTTTACATATTTTGACATGTTCTTCATTAGGATTACTGAACTCCAATTAGGTCTTCTGATTACATGTTATTATTGATGGAATACGACGCTGCTGTTATGACTTTGATCATTCAACTCTTCCATTTACTTTTTCCAAATGGGATCCTAAACCCGTTTTCTTGAACACATCTTCTTGACGATTGAATCATGCTCAGAAAGCTGCTAAAAACAGCAAAATTCATCATATTTTGTCTCATTAAGCTAAAAAATATAACTARTAAGAACTGAATATAGGCATCTCTTCTTTTTAGCCATAAAAACCGCTCTCCTAAGTTCAATATCACGTCTTCTGCAGCAGCTCCAACTATAAAGCAATCTCATTATGCGATTGAGATAACAAACTAATACTACATAGTTGAGGCTCATTGATCTTGATTAATCACTTTTGACTAGAAGATACAAAAGCTTTACAGGTAAATTAGGTTATAAATTGAACCTACTTGAAAATGTGGCAACACTGGAATAGTAGTGGAAACAAACACTAAAATTACATGGCAATAACTCCAACGACTTGTCAAAGATCTCTACATAAAGCCAAATGGTTGCTGCAATATCTCCTCTAACAAACTCAGAGTGTCTTCATATTTCCTACCTAGGAGAATTGAACATCTTAAAGCCTCCGGAAGATGACTAGAAGTTGATGGGGGCATCCGAGGTGTGGATGATATAAGTCAGCACCAGAGCCAGTAACATCAGTACGTATGCAATGCCTTGGTCTATTGTTGTCCCTGAAAGAAGATAAGCAGCAGAAACATCTTAGGGACACATCTCTTTATTCTTTTTTGGTTTAACTACTCAGCCAAGCTAAAAAAGAGCTCGAATAATTTGAAAGAAGGAAAAAGAAAAAACCTGTTATGATATGATTGATCAAATTTAAAGGGACCTTGCTTCAGGTAACAAAGTTAGACTTTATAGATATTCATATAGAGCAAGTTCGATAGAAATAACAGAGAATGGTATGATTCAAATGTTATTTAGAAACACACAAATTGTGCATTTTGCTAAAGAGGTCTTGCTCCAAGTGCCGAGACCTTTGACCCGAAGGTGTCTCCCTTTTTCCCCCCTCCCACCCCCCGACCCGCCTTATTTATTTGTAAGCGCAGGTGTTCTATATTTAATTTATACAGGGTGATTTTTGGATGGCGTATTATAACAATTCATTCTCCTATTGTAATTGTTGAAATTGAGAAAAAAAAATTACTATATCTTGAAATATGTTTTTCAGAATAATTACTTATGTTTGTTTCCATGGAAACTAATTTTTGCTTTTCAGAAATTAGTTAAAGCAAAGTAAATTATACTCCATGTAGAAATACATCGTAGTCAAACACTATTGCTAATTGAATAATTATATTTTTGATACATTTTCAAATTCATCAAAGGGACGAGAAAATCTTTTTGTCATAATTTCTTATCAACTTATGAGGAAAAAAAAAAAAAAGAAAAAGAAGAAGAGCAAATCAGCAAACTTTCCCAACATTCATTCACCAAGCAAACAAGAAGCCATGGTTAATGGCATAGGAGCAATTTCCCTTTTTTTTTAGAGTCCTTACCGTCGAGACAAATCAACGAACAGAAACGTCAAATTTTCTTTATAAATCAAATAAGAACGTCAACAGCAATAAATATTGCACCCATAAAATCACGACAAATGTCATATATATGAGAAACTAACCGTCGCTAACCGGAGCGGGAGCCGGAGCCGAAGCCAGAGCCTCATGGCCATGGCCATGTACAGCAGGCATAAAGATGGCGAAAACAATGGCCAAGAAGGCAATGACACCATGAGACATTCTCGAATTGATCCCCATTCTTCTTGATCTCCCTAACCAACTGAATTCTCTTACTATTCTCTCCCTCTGCTAAAGTCTGATCTCAATGGCCTTCCTAAAAGAGTGCCGCGCAGAGAGAGAGAGAGAGAGCGAGGGGGAAGACGATGCTGCTGAGAATTGCTTTCTTTAAATATTAGCCCTACAAGGAAAATAAAAAAACATATTGCCGTTCCTTTCCATGAGGGTTRGTTGGCAATGGTGGAAAGATTAGCGCCCTTTGCAGCTTTATTCATCTCCTTCTGACGTACTATAATTTTTGGGTCTCTTTTCCCAAAAATAAAAAGAAAACATTTTTATCATGGTAGGGTAAAATAACCTTTTTGGGTCTCTATTTTTTTTTTTTTTTTCCTTCTCGAAGATCATTCAAAAGATTACATTTTTTTTTTCTCCTTTTCTTTTGTTGAGTAAAGAAATGCTCAATATACCTAATGAGTTATTTATAAAAGAAAGAGTCATGTAATAAATTATTTCTTTGGGTCATTAGTTTTTATTTTGGGTTTTTGTATTTATAATGTGCCTTTATAAATTAAAATTTATTAATTTTCAAATAAATAAAAATCAAGTGTAATAAATAGTACTGAACTTTTCTTCTTGATTGCGGAAGAATCATCACGTTTCCTTTGGTTTTCTTTTTCTTTCTTTTTTTTTAAAAAAAATCTATTTCCATGCAAACGGACCTCATATTTGGCTTTCAAAGATTGATCATCGAGATTCCGTTAACGGAAACGGGGAGAAGCGGTGCTCGGTAAAAAGAAGTGGGACCTAGCAAGCAAGTGGTACTCCCATGTGCCGGTCTGGCGGGAATCGGGCAGACTGATTGGCGCCACATTCTGCCGATCAAGTTCTTACACGTTCCGGAATAATAAGTTAATTTCGATAAAAAAAAAAAATAGGGACCAATCTGCTGCCCTTGATTAAAAATAGAAGAACTCATTCATGTCCAAATAAGGTAATAACGCTCAGCCCAACCGTCCCTGGTAGCTGGTGAGCCAACTTTTGAATTAAAAATTTAGACTTCTGTTCGAATTTTGTCACCAATAGCATTTAATAAGAGAGAATATATATATATATATACATATAGCTTCTCATCCTTACCATCAACATTAGTTGTACTCAATAAAATCGTCATTGTGACGAGATATTATTTTAATTTTGTGAATAAAAATTTATTGATTTTATGAACTTAAATGATTTCGATAACAGGATAAATAAAATTCTCCTATTATAATATTCTTYTAAATCTAATACCTTCATATTTCTTTCGAATATTTTACTTTTCTTTTATTACGCATTCTATTAATTAATCTGTAATACTTATTTTCCTTATTTATCTTAAGAGTTAAARATTATATATATTGTATTCTGATTTATATGATGCCCGTTTACCTCCCATGCTTGATTTGCATGATCTTGTTGTCCGGCGATGGGTATCGRATTGAACTGGATGGCAGTAACCAAGCAGTATATAATCATGCCTCTAATTCTCTAATCAATCTAAGTGCAATTTTGATGACTGATTTAGGATTAAATATTTAAAAAATATTTTGTCATTATCTATACATCTATGGTAAGAAAATTCATCATTTCCTTGCTGCCATGATCTCCTTTGAATTGGTTGCTAAAGCTTTTCAAGATCCCTTCAGTGATTTGGAATATTAATTTAGGGTGGTTTCCATCAAGACTAGGAGAGATGATTTTGTTCGTTGGGGAACTTGGCAAGGAMGTATTGTTCTAGTTCTGGAAAATAGATAGATTAACCTGGTACAGGTAACACCTGCGGGTACCAAGAAGMAGAACACCAGTACTGAGTAACAAAGACTTCACCTAATTAGACRCGATGAAATATGATGATGCATGAACCATTCTGCTCCTCTTGGTTTTCTACTTTCTACTGGTCATACTCATCAGGCCAAAGGAATGCTCCCATGGCAAACTTCCTCTTCTGATCAGCATCTCCAGTAGCCGGAAGTCCATACGCTTTCAGCAGGCAGTCGACTCGCCATTCTGGCATTTTTTCATAGTCAGCCTTCTTGTACCTCGGGTAGTGCAGCGGCATCGTGAAAGCATAAGACTTGCTGCAGCTTTTGTTCTCTTGATTGTGGTGGCTGCTTGGCCTTAACCCGGACGTGTTGCATGCAGGGTTGGGAAAAGCAGCTCCAGACATGCTTTTTTGCTAGCTTCGTATTTTTCGGTTTCTTGGGGAAAACTCAACGCCATCTGATTCTCTTATATAGGAGTTTGGAGGGTGGCTTCTCTGTCAATGTTAGGGAACACAACCTGCTAGAAACCGACTTGTCATTGGTTATTTCCTTCCTGATGATGGTAGGAAGCGCACGGCAGGTCCTGAGCACCACATGTTCATCTCCATGACCATGACTGAATAATTACACAGCAGTTTCAATTTTGATTCTTCTAGCATGCATTTATTTTCAAAGATAAAGTGAAAGGTTAGCATCTCACCTCAATGACAAGTCCTCCTCCTGAAGTTCTATATATCACCATAGCGTTCTAAACTAGTATTTCATAAACCAAACTCTCTTATTTGGAACCTATGTTCACTTTGACTAAGAATTCATATCGCCTATGCGTGTAGTCTAGATTTCCATGCGATTTACTCAATGGATATGAACCAAGACAACTCAGCAGCTGAGGAAACATACGTTAGGTTCCTCAAACACCACATGTTTATCTCCACAACTGATCGAAGAATACCATTCGAGTAAKACTTCTTCCATTACGTCTGGCATTTATATCAAACATGACCTATTGGTCAAACTCGACCTTGCACTGAAAGCTAGACAAGTGTGAACTCGATCTATCTTTGTCGTAAGGTTAGCATCTGGCCCTCAATGACAAGTCCCTTAGAAGCTCTATGTGTGTGTGTATATATATATATATATATATCCTTATCTGAAGAAATAAATGGGATTCAATTCAAGTCAAATCAGCCATATTAACAGTGTAGTTCTCAAATGTTTGACGGGACTATACAAATAGATTATACATGATCAAGAATTGTGYACCGAGGGCWCATAGAAATAGAACATTTCTCCATCTGCATAATTGATACGTCAGATGAAATCTTTGAAGAATTTCGATCCACAGGTGTGTTACACATTGCTTTCTTCCTCTCCCCAAGAGAGATTACCTGGATAAGACGGCAGAAAGCAATTGTCCCAATTAATAAAAGAGGAGCTATGTACTAATATTGGTTGAAACTGATGACCTTGAACATCGATGTTAGTCATATATATCCAGTTGGAATGGTCAAGTACTTCTTAATAAGGGTTTAAAGCCAATCTATGTGATATCAGTTACACCAGACAGATAATCATAGTCGATCAATGTATAGTTTTAATGGAGAACTAGTTTGAAGATAGTCAGATAAGATCTTCTAAAGTTAGAACTTAATTTAAGGTAATTTTCGAGTCTGCTGTATTTAAGTGAAAACAGTCACAGAAGATATTAGTGAACCTTTGTATCTAGCTAGTCAAGTTTTTTCCAATGTAGCTAATTGGATCAATTCAGCAAATCTAGCCCTTCTTTTACACCCTTTTGCCACTCTTGGCCGCAATCTCATCGCATTACCAGCGAAGCTGAGATAATTAAGGCAAGCAAGACGGATCAATATCCTGGAGCATGGTAAGGGTCATTTCTAGAATGTCATACTAAGGGATGTCTACAATGTTGCAAGTCCAGCCACAAAGACAAAACTAAAAATTTTATTCTAAAGGGTAAGAGTAGATGATTAAGATATTATGAATAAAATAATATTTTTAAATAAAAATATTATATAAAATTTAAAAAAAATGTTAAGATTGCGATCGCGTTCCTCATCCCCTAACTCCTCCTTTTCCAGGCACATCTTTCAGTGGTACATAATGTACAACATAGTAGTATTAAACAGCCTCAAAAGCACAAAACTCATCCACTAAGTAGTATTAAACAGCCTCAAAAGCACAAAACTCATCCACTAACATAACACAAATACAAGAAGGATACTACAGTACTAGCATCAAGTACTGATTTCCGGCCTAGTCTAGAGAAGCTAGAGAGTAATACTTTCTACTCCCAAAGGAATGCTCCCATGGAAAATTTCCTCTTCTGATCAACATCCCCATTAGCCGGAAGTGCATACTCTTTCAGCAGGCCGTCGACTCGCCATTCCCRCATCTTCTCATAGTCAGCCTTCTTGTGCCTTGGGGTAGTGCAGTGGCATCTGGAAGCCATAAGARGACTTCTTGTTGCTCATCTCTTGATTGTGATCACCGCTTAGCCTTAAATCTGACATATTGTATGCAGGGTTTGGGCAAGAAGCAGCTATACTMGTGCTTTGCTCCAAGATTCTCTCTTTCGCTCTTTCGGTTTCTTGAATACAAAACCAAAGCCAACATCAGTCTTATACATAGAAGTTCTCAAGGAGGCTTCTCAACTAACCTGCTTAGGAACCGACTTCTCATTGCTTTCCTAGTTGCAGTTGTCATTTGCTGTTTTTCATTTCTTGAACGAGTCATTTTTGCTGTTGTAAACTTGAATTTATAATATGTGTCGCTCCAGAGTACATATATTTTCCGTTCATTTATATTGGGCAGTGAATACTCAAAAGTCACTATATATTTCGAGTACGTCTGTGTATTAGGTAAAATTATTTGCCCTTCCAGATCGGTTCATAGATCATGAAAAAGCTCTMATAATAGCAAAGATGTATAACAGTGACAACCAAAATCCGGCATATAGGCTAACTGGGAGTCTTGATATTCTCCTTGTAAGTACTCTATAGTAGGAGTATCTATAATAACTCGGAGAAAGCAGAGAGTGCTGGAACTGGAAATGACCAAAACTTTAGGGCTTCTTAATWCTAAATATTCGGATGGGTGGTGGCAAAATTGATAGCCATTAATGTTTAAAAGTAGGGTATTGATTTAGTAACATTTTAAATTGGTCAGACAAAATTTTTGATAATTTKAAGAGTCAAATGATACAGTTTTACCTTACTTTAAAGGCAACAAATAAAGAAAGAAAAGAATGGAAGACTACTAAAATTGGCGGACGATATTTAAGTTGACTCCAAAAGAAATGGAAATTTCAGCGGCCAGAGTTGAAGCAGCTGATTTCCTCGAAGTTGATTTACAAGTAACAAAAAGGAAAAAARCAGAACTGAAAWTTGGTCGTACATGTGACCMGCAAAACAAAGAAACGGTGTCAAACCGTTCCAATTTGATCAGTTCTCATGCAGACATCAACTTCCTTGTCTGTTTCAGGACCTGATTTTGGTGGGTTTCTGCTGGTTGAAGCATTAACCTAATTTCATCATATTCTTTCGTCATAAGTATTCGAAAAGGTTGCTTTTTTGTTCGGATAAGAATAGGTTGTGTCGACAATCTGTTAGGTTCATAGGAATTCCCATAGAGAWTATGAAGGCGGGTTCCTTCTGCTAGAAACCCGTCTTCTTGAAATTTGGTGGCATTAGAAGAATTTTTGGAGCAGGTATGTGTTATTCTGCACTTCTCTTTTCCTGTTTTCTTGGCAGAAAGTTAAAGATTATGTGAGCATATGATATTTTGTCAATTTGGAACATTAGAAATGAATAATCATAAGAGCATATGGTTTCTCCTGATCCATGATCCAGCTGCACCTAATTACTTACGGCATAATGGTTTCGTCTTCCCGAACCTTGCACATATCCCATGTTGATTTGGTTTCTTTGCATCCATAGAAAATGTCATTTTGATCGTCAATGTTTGATGCTATGATGTTTGATATGTCTTGTGTTAGGCCTTGGAGAATTGTGTTCTTTCCTGAACTTCTGTAGCATCTTCAAGGTTTGACTGGAATAAGGTGTTTGTTTGGGGCATTGCGTAGCGGAGGGCAGCATTGAAGGCGGAATGGATCAATTCAAGCAGATTGGGGAGGTTGTGGGAAGTTTGAAAGCACTAATGGTTCTGAAACATGATATTTCAATCAACCAAAGACAGTGCTCTTTGCTTTTTGACATGTATGTTTTGGCCTTTGAAACTATTTCAGAGGAAATCAGACAGAATTTGAGGCTAGATGAAAGGAATATTAAGTGGAAAGCTCTTGAATATCCAATGAGAGAACTTCATAGAATATTTAAGGAAGGTGAACTATATATTAGGTATTGCCTGGACATCAAGGATTGGTGGGGCAAAGCAATTAGTCTTCATCTCAACAGGGATTCTGTTGATTTTCATATTCACAACTTGCTTTGCTGTTTCCCTGTTGTCATTGAAGCCGTTGAGACGGCTGCAGAAATCTCTGTTCTTGACCAGGATGATATGCAGAAAAGGAGATCTGCAATCATGCGAAAGTACGATCCAGATATGAACGACCCAAAACTTTTTCAGTGGATGTACGGTAAGCAGTACTTGGTCACTCGTGAAATATGCAGTCGGATTGATAGCGCTTTCAAAGAAGATAGATGGTTGCTACTTCAGTCAATAGGTGAGAAGAGAAGTGCAATTCCATCGTCTYTGACAAAGCATCAGAAGAGGCTTCGAGACTTTTTGCTTAAGAAACTGAATGAGGAGGAAGCAGAAAATTTGAAGCTCTTGCCGAGTGCAGTTCTAGTAGGAGCAAATGATTATTCTGCCAAGCGACGCTTAGGATTAGGAGAAGGCCATATTAAGGAGATTCAGTGGTTGGGGGAAAGTTTTGCTTTAAGGACCTTCTTCGGGGAGATAGAGCCACCAATGACTCGTGATATTTCTCAAATCCTTTCRCTCTCCCACCCCAACATCCTGCAGTATTTTTGTGGGTTTTATGATGAAGAGATCAATGAAGGCTTTCTGCTAATGGAGCTTATGAACAAGAATCTTAACAGTCACATAAAAGAAAATTGTGGGCAGAGAAAGAGTCTTCCATTTTCTCTTCCAGCTGCAGTTGATATCATGCTTCAGATAGCTAGAGGCATGGAATATATACACTCAAGAAAGATCTATCATGGAGATCTGAACCCATCTAACATCCTTCTAAAATCCAGGAGTTCTTCCACAGAAGGTTATTTTCATGCCAAAGTGAGTGGTTTCAATTTGAGCTCTATCAAGATGAGTGTTCGATCTCCAACACCGAAAGGAGTCGAGTCTGTTATATGGTGTGCACCCGAAGTTCTAGCTGAACAAGAACTGACAGGTCAAAAATGCACTTCTAAGTATTCTGAGAAAGCTGATATATACAGTTTTGGGATGCTTTGTTTTGAAATTTTGACAGGGAAAGTTCCATTTGAAGACGGCCATCTTCAAGGGGACAAGATGGTTCGTAATATTAGAGCAGGGGAGAGGCCCCTTTTCCCATATCCATCCCCTAAATGCCTTGCAAACTTGACCAGAAAATGTTGGCACCCCACTCCAAGTTCCCGACCAAGCTTTTCATCCATATGCAGGATTTTACGCTACATAAAGAAGGTCCTYATAATAAACCCTGATCATGGACATCCTGAATCACCACCTCCACTTGTAGATTACCTTGACATAGAAGCTGGATACTCATATAAGTTCCCTGGAGAGGGGAGCCTTGATTTGGCATCAGTATCACAAATTCCTTTCCAATTGTATGCTTACAGAATTGTTGAGAAAGAAAAAGTCTCTCGAAACTCTAAAGATAGGAATTGGGACTTCTTATCTTTACCTCAGACGCCATCTTTTCTTGGTCATGAGCATCTGGCTGCAATAGATGATCTATTTCTAGTACCAAGTGATGCAAGGTCTGTTCATTCAGAAATAATTGAAACAAAAAATCCAGGAGCAGCACTAGATCAAAGATCAGTTGTCTCTGAGAATGCAAATTTCAAACTATTCTCATCTTATCAGAGGCCACTTTGCCCAGTAAGTCCAGGAAGGAAGTATTCATTGCCAACTAGGACTGATCAAAGGTCATCAATTAGCACTAATACTCCATTTCCTTTGACAGTAGCAGTCGATGGATTCTCTCCTCGTCCTGCTACTGCAGAGAGGAAAGTTCCTCCACTAACCCCCACCAGTCGGAAGTCAAAATTCTACCCAGAGCAGGAAACAGCAAACCATAAGACAGCGGATTCTAGGACTTCAATAATCACTACAGAAGAACACGGGGTTTCTGAAAGTTCGGAAAAGGAACAGCCACCGACTACAGCAGCTGAGCATGAGCTGCTTTCTCCTGGGACTTCAGAAAAAAARGTTCGATACACCAAAATATTACATAGACGAAAACTATCTGAGATTCCAGAGAAAACCATACCAGCTTCTCTATCCAAGCAGAAGTCAGTTGGTTCTGGCAATGCTGGGAAGAGAAGTCAGTCAATAACATCTGCAAGTAAGTCAGCCCGTCCCAGAAATTCAGACAAGAAACCTTCGTTGATCAAAAAATTGATAGGTGCAAATACTGCGAATGGTTCAGGTAGCTTTTCACTCAGCAAAGATTTCTCTTGACCTAAAAATTTTGTTCATCTGGATAATAGTACTAGAAATCAGAATAAACTATTCATTTAGCTATCTTTCCCTTGATTTTCTCCTGTAGGGCTTTCGAAAAATGGCTCTCCAAGATCTCCAGCTCAAAAACAGAGATCATTGTCATTACCAGCTGCTTCACCATCAAGCGCCTCAATAGCAAGTTCATCATCGCCGAGATATTTTTCAGCACAGGCCTCCAAAGACTATTCATCACCATTGCACCAATGCGATCGCTGCAACAGATCAAACGGGGCGAGCCCATTACATTCTGTTATGAGCCCACACAGAAACAGGTTGTCTCGTGTATAATCAACCTCAGCAATACCATATCTGCATGTCGTAGGCTCAAAAAAATGACTTAGCAATTTTTGCAGGTTCCACCCTCTGTATCTTAGTTYAGCTCCCTGGCTGAATTTTTGTTTTATATCCTAGCTGGCTAAGTTCTGTAAGCCTGAAGTAATATTGTAATGTGCTTATRCAACAAAACAGCCATGAAATCTTTCTTTCTCCCCTCTTTTTAGAAAAGCCATAAAATCTCATTCTATCACAATCAAGTAACTTATATTGCTAAACAAGTTCAACCGAAAAATTGGCAGTGCACAAAGCCAACAGATGTAGGACTGTGAAGCGAGAGCCTAGAATAAGTAAATGATCATTTCTATCATATAAAACAAAAAAATCGTCTGTACATGGAAAAAAATGTGCTAACTACAGAGAATTGAAAGAAAGTTTGAATTAATGCTATAAGCTAGGTTCCGCACTAAGCAATATATATTTAAACTATAAAGAATGCTGGCCACCAGGTAGCCTCACCAAAAAGATACATCTAAATTGAAAAATCCTATTGTATGAACGGTTTCCGCTTCACAGAAAATCTGCACAAAACCACATTATCTTCTCACACTGGCAAAAACTGACCTGCCCACGGTTCTTAAACCGTCTCTGATGATCCAGCCAACATATCATTTTGCCTCCAATCGTGTCACTAGAGATCCAGTACAAATTATTTAGGATCATCTTGCAGCAGCAACAAGAAGCTGGTTTTCAGGTCTTCTGCTGCCAATCAAACTTCACGCTATGGCAGTTCGTCACCAAATCTCAGTTCTGTTTGAGAACCAGAATTCCRGGTCAAAAGGCTAAACCAATTGACATCAAGTTGATAAGAGGTTCTTGGAACCTCCAAAAGTGAAAACTTGAGATGTCTCTTTCGACTGTTCTCCTGGCTATGCAGCATTAACAGAAATCAAGCCCCATACAAGGATTCTCAAGACATGAACCCTTGGATCTTTCACTAGTGCATTTTCTTTAATATAAAAAGATGATTGTCACTTCTAAATCATCTGTAGTAGTTTAATACACCCACTGGAGTTTGCAGCTACAACCATGTCCGATTTTCGTCTCCAACAGACACTGGAAACAAACTGTCCATTGTCATTTTCAGTCTCTTTACCGGAAATGGGATCAACGGAACCAAACTTTTGGGCAGTGATAGGCATAGGCAAAGAACGATAGTAGGCAAATACCTATAGACAAAGAAGGCTGGTAAATGAAAGCAAATATAGTTTATCATGCTTGAAGAAACAATAAGCACTTGTTGAGAAATCAGATTCATACCAACCATGCATAACAGGACAAGGATAAGATGCAAACAAACTGTATAATTCTAACTATAATGCTTTTTTGTGCTCATTCGAATCACTGGGAAATAAGATTGAGCAATTGATCTCATACTATACAAGGAAAAGTACTCTTACAACTAATAATGGGGACTATGACATGACAATAAAAGTAAAATTCACCTCTTTTCCGCCTATAACATCCGGTAAATAAAAACAATCTCAATCCTCTYTAAAATATTTTAGGAATTCATCCAAATTACTTTTACTTACAATCTACGAGTATCGTTGGGATGATTTTCCTATAGTCTTGTGATTGTGCCTCGTCGTATAACACCTAAGCATATGTTTTCTTGGACATGCTTATACATCTACATGGAAACCAATAAACTCTTTTCCGAATATTTGACTTTGATTCTGAATATGCTATGGAAAAAAGTCTCTTTCTAATGTTTTATATTTGCTAGTTTATGACACAGCCTCCTCCAACTGCGGGGAAACGAAAATGTAAGCATGGTACATGTGTGATAATCCTTAATGCTCTTCAAAAATGTCTTGTCCTACTTTATTGACCATTGGAATATTAACACATCCACAGTCTCAGATCTATGTTTTCTGCTGGTATCTGTTTCTTCGATTGACTCACAATTGATGAATTGCCTTTAGCCATTCCAATGACTTCGACCATGTTCTAATGGTTCACATGGTAACTGTTTATGTTTTTCAAAAACCAGTCGCAAGTATCTTAAAATTTCATATAATGGAACAATGAGCTTTTTCTCACCTCATTCGTCTCAGAACCACATGCTATATACCCATCAGCAACAGATAAGCCCACAAAGTTCTGAAGGAGCAAGAGCAAAAATGTTAAAAGCTGGAAGAGACCATATCTTAAAAATACCACCTGACTGAGCAAAAAACCACTATTCAGAAATTGTGCAGGGCTGTGAAGCAGAATAGCGACCTTCTCATTAGTATGTCCTTGAAGGGTCAAGACACAAGCATCCCTTGAGAAACCATTTGGGTTGGTTTTCTTAAGATCCCACACTTTCAGTGTGTTATCAGTGGATGCAGAAACTAATGTTTCAGCATCCAGGAATTTCGCATAGCTAACAGCTTTCTCGTGACCAGCCAATATACACCAGGGGGTTGAAACATTCCGAAGATCATAACAATATGTCTTATAATCAGCAGAGCTAAAAGCCAGCATATATGCCGATTCAGCCGAAAACTGAACACAGCAGACATTTGCATTATTCCTGATAGTACAGAAACTGTTTTTCTGGATGAAGAAAGAAAATGAAAATAAATCAAAATCAATTTAGTCATGATAACTTTCACTGTAATAGACTGCAAAATGAACTAGAAAAGTTATTGGAAGTGAGTAGGAGGAACACCTTCCTATTCCAAGATCTCAGCATATGTTTCTGCATGGTAACCTAGCTATGACTGCCTTTGCAGTCTTTTGCATAAGAGCGAGTGCAGCTCATAAATTACAGTCTCGCTTCTCCTAAATTTAAAAAGGCTCAACCCATAAGTTGGTCCTTCAGAGTACCCTATAACATTTCCACACAAAGCACACTGCTGAAGTTTACATTAATGACATCTTCCTATACAAAGTYATTAGATTCTTGTCTTATCTAAGTCCTCTCTCTCTCTSTCTCTCACACACCCATACATACATCCTTTGGATGAGCAAGACRAAGAACTTCAGGATCCTCTCACACCCAAAAAAGAAAACGTAGAAGAAAAGCTCCTTAAATATGACTTGTGAAAAGCAAGAATTAAAAGAATTGAAAGTGAACATGCCTCATTAATGCTCCAAAGTTTCACCAACCGATCATCACTTCCACTGGCAAATTTTCTAGGATCTGCACGAGAAAAATCAACGCACCAAGCCCTTTCATCATGCTCAATGAATTCCGAGAACCCTAGCCCAGTTGCTGCATCCCATAACTGGAAGATGTATAGCATGTTACCAGATTAAAATGCCCGAAGTCTAATGAGATCAAACATAAAACCTGCGTACTTAAAGATCATGATTTTTATGATTTTGGCAAGAATAAGATATTTTATGCAAATGAGCTGGTTATCAAAGTTCGGAATGGTATGGACAAAAAGGAATAGAAGTATTTCTAGAAATGACTTAATTAGTATGGGACAAGTTATTACTTTTCTTTCTTCTCTGGGCCATACTGGTGTTTGGTGGAGATATTTCACAGAGAATTTACCAAGGGACTCAAGGGCTTCTCTGATGTAATTTTTASTTTGCTTTCTSAAGATTCCTCATCCTCTTTCTTACCTTCTCATTAACAAATTCCTTCTTCAATCTTAAAAATTCTTATGGGGAAACAAAAAAAGGCATACTTGAGGGCAAATGACCAAAACTTACGTCCATCAAGAAAGTAAGTACGACATTTGAAACAGATAACATCGAGTAACCAGTCAGAAAACTTCGTAGTCATGCACATCAAGCACAACTTCCATCAGGAGAGGCAAAAGATTTGTACTCATGCCTCTTCTTGTTTTTTTTCCCCTTTTCCCTTCTCTATTCCCCTATATAACGCCAGTATATCCAAGGAGAMAAAAGATTTATTCTCTACTAGTTTAACAATTTGCAAGAAATACACACCTTCACCACACCATCATAGTCAGTAGATGCCAGATAGTTCCTGATATAGCTATTCCAACAAACACAGCTCAGCTTGGATTTGTTTGACATCTCAACCACAGGATAATGAATGTCAACAGAATCATCAAAAAGAGCCTTGAATTCATATATCTTTATTTTCTTTGAGACACCAGCAGCAGCCAAATAGTCCTCATCCCGGTCAAAACTCAAAGAGCATATTACGTTTGCTGTATTAGTTAAATCTCCATTCCTCAATATCCCTTGAACTTTGAACCTGCTATAGCGAGCATATTTGCACAAATCATTAAAGAATCCACCAAGGCGATCGTTTGTTTTACACTTCCTTTCCTCCTTCCTCRGAGGCCTGTTTTCTCGGGTTCTTAGCAGATCCTCATCACTACGTGTTGTGATACCATTCTCTGGAAGCTGGACATTTGATCTCATGCTGAAGTAGGCACTTTCAAGCTGCTTGATATTCCTTATCAACTTTTCATCACGAAAGAGAGGCAAATTAGTATAGACATCTAAATTTATATGCCTGCTGTAGAAAAACCTGTCTCCTCTAGCAGCTAGGGATTCCTGAGGCAAGGAAGAAATAACTGGTAATGTTGTTATCTGCCTTCTCTCGACCTCCTTGATATCTGTTTCTATGCACCTAACTTCTTCTGCTAATCTGGACACGTCTTTTTGCTTTTGATCTCTGAGTGACAGGAGAAAATGCAATAGTAACTCAGATTCAGCATCCTCTTCATTAATAGATGACACCGATGCTTCTCCAGTCAGTTCCTGAATATTACTTATAACTTCGGATTGCAGAATTTCCCTGTCAACCAGCAACACTCGTAGACTTAGAAAGGAGCGTATACAGCATAAATATTTTGAAGATAAACCCTCTTAACAAATTACAAAGGGAAAAAGAAACTATAAATAAATTCTTTCTCAATATAAAACTAACAAAGAGATGTTAATAGTATTTAACAATCCACATAGATGGAGAAGACACAAACTTCGGACATCGGAAGAGCTTGAACTGATGACTCAAATTTGGCTAAAGTTGGGTACTTGACAATATGGTTGCCACCCTTGAATAGAAGACACAAAAAACCCAAATTTAGTTTCTCTTAGTAGGAAAAAGGCAAGAAAACTAAAAGACTTCCTTCAAATATAAATGGAAATTCAATAAGTTTAGCGGAACCAAGGATGCAGAGACACTCTAATTCAAGAAACTTGAGGTTAATAACCTTYAGGGGCTCACAAGAATTTTGCTGGCTGATGTGCGTGCAAGATTTCTTAGCCATCATATACCCAGCATTACTGAGGCCCTATAGCATCTTAACTTCCACTCTTGAACGTAACCACCTTTTCAGAACTGCTTAGAGGATTAACCCTTTACTTGAACAATATAAATTGGTCATCTAACTCTGGGACAGCCCCACTAGCACATTAAACAAGTTTTCTTCCTCAAGGCTCCCGTGAACTAAGAATGAAATTACCACTCCAAGAAAAGATCGTCTACAACTTGTCGCAAGCATATCATTAACAAGATATAGCAACGCAATTTTATAGGAATAGTTTTTAATAGAATCCCGAATGATGATAAAATCAAAATTGCTGTTCATAATAATTGATCTTTACCTTGTATAGWWTTTCTTCCAAATCATACACCCAATCCCTGCCACACTTTTTGGCACATTTATACTAAAGCTATGCACTATGTTTGAGATAAAGAATTTGAAAAATCATATATTTAGTTGTACATTCATATGCATACTTGAAGTAGTAATCAATTGAATAGAGTCTTTACAGTTCTGTATTAAATTTTAACATCTCCATTGCATTATTTTCCTAGAAATTCATTGGCGAAAGTAAAATACAAATTTTCCTGACCTACAATGSCTATCAATTCCTCAGAGAGATGTCCAGGTCAAATTAAAATAAGAGGTAGTAAGGCTTCCTCCTCTGGTAAGTTGGATCACACCACCCCCCCACCCAAACCCCCAAAAAAAAAAAGAATGGTCCCTGAGAACACAATGTTTTACTAACAGGGTCCAACTTTTGTGCAGTTCCATTCTAGAGCTTGCTCATCTCAAGTAGATGCGCAAGAGCAAATTTCACTTTATCAATAACATAAACCTTTTCTTTTACATAAAAAAACAATAATTTGGAACGAGACAAGAGAAAAAAGGTAACACAAGATCTGCGAGAGAGATCAAATGGTACCCGGCTGTAGGGCGCGATGATGGTACAGGATGAAGTAGCCAAAGGCAAAACCCAGCTTCCTTGGGATTCTCTGACAGGAAATCTGGAGGTAGAATCCTATGACGAAGATCGAACATAGCTGCCTCACGAGATTGCCTTGAGCCAAAAGTGCCAAGTAACTGCAAGAAATAATCCTTGTTAGAATATTGAGAAGACAGCTCAAACTGTTTGACATAATCCTATGATGAAAATATCCTGTTGGACACAGTAAATGAGAGCATCACATTTAAATTTATGTCAACATCTTGACGAACGAGTCAATATTAGTTTTCCCTTGAGCACAAAAATTCGTAAAACAAAATCACTAGTTAAGAAACATTCTACCGACTGACCACTTAACTCAAATAAAGGCAGGAAAAGTCATTCTCTTACCTCAAACAGAAGAATTCCCAGAGAGTAGATATTTGATGCAAATGTTGAGCACCTCTCAGTGACCTGCTCAGGACTCTCATACCATCTTACTTCTAGTGAACGACCTAGAGGAGTTGACAAGTTTGGTGACACATCGGATGCACGTGGCRTACTGGATCTACTCTGCAACTTAAACTCCATTTCGTGATCATGTTTTCTGCTACACTCATTCCTAGAATCAGGTTCAAAACCACCGTCTGCTTTGTCAACATTAAAAGATGAAGGTTTGAAGCCAGAACTGTCTGAAGATTGAGGCCACCTTCTATGATGGGTCATACTGTCACTAAACTTTTGTTTCTTTGCCAAATCACTGAGTGAGGGAATTATGTCCTGATCCAAATGCCTTTTTCCATTTTTATCATGCACTGACTGGAAAACATCTTGCTCCAAAACATTAGGTGGGAGATTGGTAGGAGTAGATGAACCCACGTATACRACTTTATTTGATTGCAGCAACCTGAAGCAGGATGGTCGTAAGTCCTCCAAAGCAACTCCTTGAGAGTGAGAAAAGTCCACCAGCTCCACAATCTGTCTAAATATATACAAGTTCTCGGCTTTATTGACCCCATTCTTCCCAGCTTCCAACCAATGTCTTAAAATGACCCCATCAGGACAAGAATTGGTTGAAACAATGGGGCATGTTTCAGTCTTACCATAAGGAGGAGTAACAATATCTACTGCTGAAGCTAATGGTGCACCAGAACCAACCCTGCCAGCATTGTCAGATTTTAGATGAGTCTGTCCCCCAGATGCCTCCTCAGTTCCTTTCTGCAATGGGCCTCTGTATACTATTCCCTTGCCTTTCAATGTATTCTTTATAAAATACTCAGAAAAACCAGACTTTGACAAAATTTTTGTCCGCATAATTCCAGAGGAGAATGTATTATTAGAAACAACTTTGTCACAATTACGCGGTAGATTGTCCATGACTTTGTTATAATTTGCACTAGAGGATTTCCGATTATGATCCAAAATGCCTGAAAAGAATAAGTGTCCAACATCGTCCCAAACACATGAGTTTTCCTGATTCTTGTCTCTGTTTGCAACTTCCCCATGTAAGTTTGCATTTCCTGATCCGCTGGCTATTTGATACAAATGATGCCACTGATTTTGCCTACTCTGCATCCTATCTCTATTATTTGAAGTACCAACTACAGCTTGATTTTCGCCATTATAACTTCTCAAGGTCAATTCTTCAACCATAACTCCGGTATCATCCATGCAACGAGGACTTACACTTGCATGTTCTGAAGAACCAATTCTATCTAAATTCTTCCCATCCAAAATATCAGTAATCAAATGGCTTGAACTTTTATTATGATAACCTTCTTGAGGTGTAACCATTTCATGTGATTCTACATGATCGGAGCTTCCAGGCTTCAGTATGAATGCACCCTCTTTACTTGGAATGTGTGTGCCCCCACCAGCATCCATCAGTTCATCACCCATTACTTCATCCATCCTGTCCAAAATGTTGTTATTCAATCAATACATAGTAGCTGCATTGGATTAGGATGCAGCACTGGTTATGTGAAAGTATCCATGTCAATCATAAATGAGATTCTCTATAGTTAACAAAATTCTCCCTGCATTCAGACTTGAATCTTCACATTTAAACACGGCAGAAAACTTAAGTTTGTTTGACCATTATAATTTTAGCATCTTACCCTTAATGAATTATGAGATCCATATCAGATAATAGCCTCAACTCCATCCTTTTTTTCCTTCCCTCCTCAAGTGAGGTTAGTGGCGGAGACTTGGATTTTAGAAAGTGTTCATTCTTTAAAATTTACAAGCTTAACTGATCTACATAAGGAAGAATGAAACAAAATTTTCACGCTTAGTTCCTATTTCATTTTAAATGAATGTTACACATTAAAGTATAATTCTTTACTTAACTTTACAATGAGCATATTGGGCAAAAAATTAAAATATCAGTCAAAAGAAAATAATAAGCATAAATAACTTCAGTCATAATATATTACTCAAACAATGATTTAACATATTCACGAAAATACCAAATCTCCTTCACCACAAATATGGCAGTAACAAAGCCAATTCTCCAGGTCCTATCCTTTTGTCAACGTCACTTAATACTTCACTGTTACATATTTATCACTACAACTTCAGAAGAGCGATACTCCTCATATCAGCTACATTATTAGTAACTATTATCAACATAAAAAAGGATAACCTTGCACAAATACTTTAAATAGTAATTGCTATAATGTGTGCAACCACAACTATAAGAATAACTCAGATCCACAGCCATGCTAGCTAACATTTGTCAATCCAAACTTTTATGGGATTTTCTTYTCTCAACCAATATTAACTCTGAAGAAGGAAAGCCACTAAAAAAGCCCATCCAATAAGCAACTAATTCACACTACTTCAAGATCTCATCCAGTCATTGTCCAAAACCAGCTCAAAGTTATGGTATCGCATTCCAAAAGCATCATGGTCCCAGAAATCAAGTTTCTCTTATAGCACTTTCAGTAATCAAATTTTGAGCATCAGTACAAAGTCCCAGAATTAGGAGATAAATATGGACAGGGAAATTGAATCAGGCAGCAAAACATAGAGCRAGGGTAAAAATTATGGTGTGTCTTATAGCTGAATTACTAAAAAGATATCAAAGGACAAACAATTGACAACAGCTATTTTTGTCAAACAGAAAACAAGAGAAACTAGTCAATGCTCAGCTAGACAGCTCCTTCAGCAAGAAATGCATTCTTGGAAGTAAATCTCGAAGCAGATAACAACACTAGTTGTAAGAGGCTCGACCAGTAGCGTGCTGGGTTCTATGCTAAAGCACAAYAACTAGAAATATATGCCAAGTCTACTAGGCAAGGGGCAAAAAATAACTTTCAACTGTAAGGATTCATCAACTTATCCTAACCCCTTTCCCCCCACCCCACACCCCCAAAAAAAAAAAAAAAAAAAAAAAAAAAAAAACCCACACTGATAGGGTTCTGATCCTTGACAACACAAAGAAAGAGGATGTTATCCCTCATTCCTTCAGTTTTTTACCTATATTCTTCAACAAGAATTAAAGCATATATGAMGAGTTTTGAGAAGATACAAAGCCACCACATACCTACCAAAATAACAGGGCTGCTGACGGACATGTAATACTAAAGGTGTTGAAAATTTTTTCCCGAGTGAAGAAATGTAGTATTGTATAATTTTCCAACACCGCCACAARAATAAATTTGGAAGAAAATATATTTTATTTAATAAGAGCAAGACCTGCTGCTAACTCTGTGTGACATCATAATTTGGGGTAAAACTATGCATTAATCATAAGAAATGAAATCGATCCATTACCAGGCATAAAGAGAGGTGCTTCACGACATTCTTTGTTAAAACAAAGATGCACAGTTTCCAGGAATACAACCTATGAATCCAAGAAAACAGCAAAAGAATAGCAGAAAGTTGCACTACTTTACAAGTAAAAGTTCAGTACCGACTTAAAGAGTACAAACGGTGCAGAACCGAAATTCCGAAGTTATAAATTTTTATCCTTCATTCCCTGACCACTTCTGTTTCTGTGTAAAACCCAACAAAAGTATATGATRAAACCACTTTCAAGAAAAATTGAAAGTTGGGCATTGAAGGTTTACCTAATTGAAACCTAAAGGACGACCTCAGCAGCAGAAAAATACTCAGTTTGATAGCCAAGAGAGAGTAGAGAAGAAAATCTATGGAAACCATGAACACCGCTTGGGCTACAATTCCAAAAGCCCTAAGTTTCAGTTTAAGCTGATGTATGTGTAAGAGAGAGGAGTTGGGAAGAGGGAATTATCAAGGGACTTACTTTAAATGGCAAAAAATATCTCCAATCAAACTCTGTCGATCACAGAACCACTAACTAAATATATCTAGCAAAATTTCACGGGATTTCAAATTTCTACTGCAGTGAGTAGAATTTTCTAAAGGATTGGCTCATCTGGGCAAAGTCCAGATAGAAGACTCATGGAGTGAAGGTAGATTTTCTTTCGTACTACTGGCGCTATGCTATTTTTTCCTTTTTGGCTTTCTTATCCTGGCGAATCATGTATGGCAATGAAGAATATTGATATAGAATAGTTCTGAAATGCAATTTGTGAATTTGTGAACCACACGGATAACTTCTAGAGTCATGGCCCATGGCAGAGCCCAGTGCGGTCGGCTTTAGAGGTTCCCAACTGTGCATGGCTGCCTGGTTTTCACATCCATATTGACAGAATCATCAGATAATGTATCTCTTCCAAGTTGCAACTAGAGGGTCACAATAAGTCCCCCATAAGGTAACATTTGGTTCAATGGGGATCCAATTCAAAACTTTTTGAYAAATTTTTATGTCATTTTTTGATATTTATATAAAAACAACTCTATTAAATCACTATCGATATAATATAGTTAGTCATACTCACACCCTTAGATGAAACAAATAAAGTTGAAAATTTTTTATCCCATTTATAATCCCTCTAACTCACATTCAGAGTAGTCCAAGTCAAGATTCTAAATGCCACAGTTATTTGAATAAAAAATTAATTTAAAATTTTCATTTTTGCGTGTTCCTGGCTCTAAGAACTTATAACCCCTCTAAATATAGTAAATTGTATTTCTTATAATTAAATTTTAATTTAAGATAATGCAAGTGTATTTTTCACAATTAAGTCTTAAATATTTATATTACCAATCAAATACTTATAAATTATTATTCTCTCATAGTACGATTTAAAATATGCTTTTGATTAATAAATAATTAATAATGCTATTTGATTCAATGTGAATCAAATTTAACATGATTCAACGGGTAAATAACGACAACCAAACTTCTAAACCGGCATCAGATCAGTTAGGGTTCACGTGGACTTTCACAGGACCAAGCTTCATCTTGCTCCGTCATTGGTTCTTACCCTTCCCCGTCATCAGCTTAAGTACACGGGAGACGTGTTCGCTATCAAACATACTATCTCAAAGGTCAATGTCCTTTGAGTAGTAGTACAAATATTCTGTACAAACGGGCCGGGTCAAGAAGGGTTCATACCAAATTGCATGTCTTAACTGACCAAAAACCAAAATCACCAACAAGGACAAACCAAAGTTTGAACAGAACTGAAGCAGATCAAGTAGATTGAGGATCTTGAATTTCAGGGACTTCAATCACGAAAATACGTGACATCCTTGAAGAATGCTAACTGCAATAGAGTCATTTACAATTAAAGACAAGAAAAGGGTGAGAAGAATTAGTTAATCAGGTATGCGGTAGAGATATGCCTATGTAGTCTGGGTAGAACAGGAAGCAACTTTCTCTTTGTCCAGAAAGCAACTTCGTCTCTGTCAATCAGCCATTATCTCAAAAAATCATGTCAGCTGAGGAACTAAAAACCACGTCAAAATCTGTTGAAAACAACATCTTAAGCAACTTTAGCTTGTGACCTAGGGTGAAAGAACGGATCTTCTTTCTAGCGATATATCTCAAAAAGAATTTTATGGTAATGAATAGCAAGGTATCTGCATCGGTCAAGAAGTCTTGGATTCTTTTGTTGTAGTTCTGGTACACTTCTCTTTAACTTATACCGTGAGTCCCCGTTGATCAAATATTTTGCTAAATCCCTGTCGCTGAAAAGAATTGTAACAACATCTCTTAGTCCAGAAAACTGAAGAAATCCAAACAAGAAGCTGAATAGCCGATCAACTTTGATGCATTTGAACCCATAATACTTGATATTTTTCCCCCTTCTAAAATTGTTATTCTAGTCCATTTCCAATCASTCAACGAATCAATGCATATTTGAGTTCGTAATGACAAGAAAAAGAGAATGTGGTCATAGCATACTTCTAAAGAAGGATAAGTGGGAAACCATCCAGATGAAAAAAGCAATAAAATCTCAGCTAGYAAAGTATTTGAAGTTTAATAAATGCATCAGCAAGCTACAAACTAAAGTCAACTTCTGAAGCAATAACCCGGCACCCCGCCCCCCCCCCCCCCACTTTTTTCCCCCTTTTGATAGGAAAAGCAAATAACTCTGCCTCTTTTCTTTTTTAATTGCTGAAGCAAATCACTTCGCCATGAGAAAATGAAAAAAATAAAAAATGCTTCAAAGCACTTCAAGATATACCTCATTGCATCAAAGAAGTAAAATCCTGGATTTGTTGGACTTGATGTAGAATTGATGGATTTCTCTGCAGAAATTTTCTTCCGGTAGAGCGCACAAACTTCATTCATGCAGAGTTCATTATCCTCCTGGAATTCTGAGCGCATGTCAGCTGCAGAATTCAATGTCTTTTTATTCTTTCTGCTCTTCTGCTGGAGGCTTGCAATCATTTTGTTTATGCAATCACTGCCTTCATCTTCTGAATCAGTAGAACCATAATCGCTAGAATCATCTGTACTATCAGAATTAAACCTTCTTGTAGCAGTTTGGAGACCGAAATCTTCCCCTGCTTTCTCTTGATGTCTTTTATTCAACATTTGGCSTTGTGCGGAAGACAAAGTAAATGGTGCACCGGTGGAAGTTGACTCTAGCTTTACTAAGCAGTTATTGACAATGGAATCTTTTCCATCATAATGTAATTCCCGAAAAAGTTTTTTCTTCCACATGTCAAATGGAGAACTATCATTATCATCGCTTTCTATCAGACTTCTTTTTCTCTTTGGCAGCAAATCATTAAGATCCTTTGTCTGAGTCCCTGATTCAGTGAAAGTTGCTCCATTCTTACTTGAGTTTACTTTTGAAGAAGCATTTAAGAGATAGGGATTTTCATCTCGGGGAGCTTCATCATCACTTTCAATGATCTCCAAAACAATTGGAGATCGAGGTCTGTTGCAAATTGGAACTGATGAAGGAACCACTTTTGGTGGCTTTGCCATGGAAATCCTTACCAAAAATTCCATTGATAGAGGTTGAGGCTGCAAGGAACACAATTGACAGAAAGCCATACGTTAGACGATAAATTCAGAAAAAACATCAGATGTATGCAAATGCCATTTTGATAGAGCATAAGAATTGAGCCATGTATGATTCTTCTGCTGATTTCTACTGGTGGCACCTGCAGATATTGCTGAAGAAAGTAACGAGATGCTGTGCAGGCATGTCAAAATGTGCAGCTAGCTTCCATAATCTAATACGGTCAAACAAAAACTGCCATGAAAGAGCAATTACTGACAGATTAAATATTTTCTAACTATTAATCCAAATACTCGTGTAAAATTCTCAACAGAACAAAATAAATCAATCTCTTTTCAATAAATTTCCCACCCTGATTCTCATCTTTCAATATTGCTACTAAATAACTAGCTGGTATGATAATATTTCGATGGCCAAACAATTACATCAATCTTTTCAAGCATTCATCAGGATAATTCTTTAAGGACGGTTTTTCTTTTTTTAATTTAAATAAGACAAGTACAAGATAAGAGATTAAAATCAAGAATTGATTGTAAAACTACAATATACAAGGAGACAATCAAACAACCATATTGCTGCACCCAGACTTCCCAAAACCACACTGAGAAGCAACAAGAGATTTCTTATTTTTCACCAAAATCAAGTAAATGCGTATTTTCACCGAAAACAATCTCCTGAGGAACCACGGCTTTGGATCCATAGAGTAACAAGTTTACCAGCAACCATATGTAATTGAATTTCAAAGCCAAAAACAACTCAGCAAAATACATGCTTTAAACAAATACTTTTAAAACATCAACGTAGAAAAGCATTTGCAATTTTGCGAATTTGATCATCTGTYAATGTACCTAACTAATAACATATAATGCAGCATTGACTTAGTTCAGTGGAGAAAATAAGGAACATCCAGGACGTCAATTCCGTAACTAAATAGGAAACTCTGTSATTATACTAACTGAGCCCAAATTTAGTAACTTGCATCAGCCAGYAACTTGTTGGTTTCCCTACTCCCTAGTTAAGTGAAAGTCAGGTGGTTTTCAASTCTGGTATGTATTCAAGTACAAATTTTGGTGCCATCTTGCTCCAAGTAAYACATGAAATTTGACACATGGATAGTTGAACCTCAAGCATCATAGTTCCACTTCCAAATAGTTTCTATAAGTGTCGTCAATTTGGAATTTGAATCGGCAATAAGAATAATAGTTTCACCCATTTTTTTAATTATGAATCAAAATGAATCGTATCGAACAATCATGTATAATCTACAATTTAATAAGGAATCTAAAGTTAATAAAGGTTTTCTCGCATAAACTATATCTCTAACCTGATCATGCAACCTACAGAAAAGGGTACTAACCGTCATAGCCATGCGTCAGATGCAGCATTGCCAATTGAGTGTGCAATATCATTGAATTTTTCAAGTATTTATACACTTTTTGCTAATTTGAAGCAATATTCCAGAAAACACACAGAAATTTTCATACTTATGGCATAAATTAGGGATATACTGAGCTTTTCATAAGCTGAGCCTCAAGCTTAAGTTGAGCCAAGCTGAAGCCAGTAAAAATATGATAAAACGAACTCGAGCTCAGTAGATTTGAAATTAACTCGGTCTCAATAAGCCAAAGCTCGGCCTGGACTAAGTTTGTTTGCAGCTCAAGCATAAACTATCTCGTGATCCAATAAATATTAGAAAGGATAAGAAATCATGACAGGAAACATAAACTAAACTTATGCGTCAGGATAAGAAAGTCAAAAGCTATGAACAAAGTCACTCAAAATTTTGAATCTCTAACTCCAAAGTTACAAAAAATGCTTAGAAGTGATTCTCAAAAAGATGATGAGAATGGAGAAAGACTCTCTTTTAAATTTTTGAAAAATTCAAARKTAAGAAATAAAAAGCCTAAGAAAATGGCAAAGAGCAAGGAAATATATTTGGTCTCAGTTAAATTTTGATGCGGCAGTTAAAAGTTTTACTGTCAACATTAAATGATTTATCTTGTGTCATGTAAACTCGTGTTTTATGTATATAATCCCATAAATGTGACCGAAACTTAAAAAACTCTAATATCAAAATAATACACATTGAAAGTTCAACCAAAATAGAATATCAAATGAGAACCTATGCATGGATAATCACTCTGTTTCTCTTGATGAGAAGAATTGAGATCACACRAAGGACCATTCTCAGGTGATTGTGCACCGTAAGAAGACTCTGAATTCGCACAGTGATTTAATGCATTCTCCACTGTTTGTTCACAGTCCAAGCTGCTACTGCCTGCARCAAACAATAATATCGTTTGTAGAGTAACTGTGTGAATTGTAATTCAAACACCTAGTAATTCCTWCTATGCCTGAAATATAACTCRTTCTATTATCTGGATTCTAAATSTTGACTAGAAACTGACTATTCCACATTGATCTATACCTAAGAAGCATAGATAGAGATAAAACATCCTAGCAGTCGATAAGTACATGTTGCCACATGAATTTTCAAAAAATAAGTATGAGACACGATACATTAGGAAAGGTTAATGAAAACGTATATTACATTGAAATTGCTCTAAGAACAGAAGCTAGGCAATTTATCTATAAACAGTAGAAGAAAAGTAGAAGAACTTTAAAGAAAATGGTATTTCTCATAGGGAGTGAAGATAGGAGGACAGAAGCAATAAAGAAGTTTGTGAGACAAAACAGAACTTGAGAAATTAATGTTAGTATACTACATATGATTTTTCATGTTCAATCCTCAAAATTTTAATATCGAGTTGTGTATCTAATTGTTTAAATTTGCAAAGCACCTTACACATCAAGCCTTCAAGGTTTGTTTAAGGGGCATTTGAGTATCCCAAATAAAGACATTACTACATCTAGGAGTATTTTAATTATATGTGTAATTTTCTAGATCTCCAACCAACATTGCACGTCCAAGCCCCAAGGTGTGTCCCGGGAGGCACCCGAGTAGTATCCAAAGTAAAGGAAACAATACGAGTTAGTTATATTTTTGGAGCATTTGGTGCATATCCAAGATTTAGAGTAATTTAAAAACATGAAATTTATATCTCACCTTCATAAGCACTATGCTTCCCAATCTCTGAAACATTAGTGTCCATCACGCCTGCGACAGCCTTCTCTAAATACGTAATTCTCTCTTCATACAGGAGGAGCTTCCGCCTGTAAAGCTGAGCAGCCTCTTCAACCTCCTCCTTTTCCCTCTTCAATTTCTTGACTTCCTCTTGCATATCAAATTTCTCCAGCTCTGATTCACCGTGAATCTTCTGCAACAAACTATGCTCTTGTTTTTCCTTTTTCAGTTGTCTTTTCAGATCCTCCTCGCGGGTTAGGAGTATTCTTTCAACCAATTTAAAATCTCTCCCCCGAAATGATGAGAGAAGTATCCCTATAAGCTCAGGGATTGTTGATCTTTCATTGATTTCAGGAACCTCCAGCCCAAACTCTGAAGAACCCATCCTTTACCACCTGAAATTTTCAAGCCAACAATCTATAAAACAAAACAAAACAAATCATAAACCTAAGAGATTCCTTTTCCTTTTTCTTTCCCTAAAGTAATCATCACCAAAGCAGAAAAAAGAAATAAATTGAAATAAACCAGAAAAAGGAAAAGAAAAAGAAAAGAACCAGTGTGATAAGGAGATGAAAAGACGACATCTTACTGCAGAACCGCGATATAGGTGTGAAGATGGAGACTATGGAGGCGAAGGCAAGGGGAGTAAGGCAGAGAAATGAGAGAAGCTCCCGTTTCTGTGCATKGAAGCAGTGTGTCTGTGACTCTGTGTGTAAGTAGTCCTAATGGGTAGRAATGTAGGGTGCCACGCGGATASTGAGGTCAGGGATTCCAAAAGAAGACAATTGACGGTTGACATTCCACGTGGATAAATTATTTTCTTTTATTTTTCTTAGTCTTTTCTGCATTTCATTTATAGGAAGAGAAATTCATTCATTTCCTTTGGAATAGTAAACATCAAGGAACTATTCAAAAATTGTGAGCATTAAAACACAACGGATCAACATTCAAAAATTGTATCTGATTCTTTTGATTGTCTCTAATAAAATGTCAAAAGTACCCCTTCAACATTCCGTTATTTCCATCTATTAAGTTATTAGATTTTAAATGCACAAATAAACTCACTCTTTAATACTTTTTATTTTCGTAAATGCGGCTGCAAAGTCATCATTTCAAAAAAATATGGATTAAAAATTTTATTAATATAATAATTTAGAGTATACAAAGATAAATTATTTATTCGGATATATTTTATTTATTAAAAAACGTTATAAAATATTTATTATAATCTTCATTTTTTTTGAATGTCACGTCAACATATCAAGAAAGAAAATAAATTGATTTTAAAATTTATTACTCCTGTCAAGTCATTTAAGTGCTTCCTCTTTAGTGCTTTAAATTTTGAGTTTTGAATCATTTTATTAATTAAAACGAAAAAAGTTCTTTTTCTTATCCCGAAAAACTGTTTTAGAAATTTATTTTATAACATTTTATTATTAAAAATATATTTTTCTAATTTCCATTGTATAATTTTAAATAATTTATATATTTTAAAGTTGATTATCTCACACTAAATATTTCATTATTATTTCAGACAAATATATACTTGCACAATTGATTGTCAATGGTAAATATATTTCTCGATAAATTGTTCTTTGTGAATCCATATAGAAAAATAAAATGTTGATAGTAAGAGAAATAGGATTACACTTTCATATGTTMTACATAAAATAAAATAAAAGCTAATTCGAGCTCAACTTTCCTGAACTTGTTCAGAGCATCCAACAAGGAAGAAGCAATGTTCTTCAGTCTTCTTCTACAAATTTCAGAACTGCCCCCACAAACGCCATTATTGTATCCTGTATAAGCTAAATAAGATGAATATTCAAATCAATGAAGCATGTTTCTACGAGTTTGAGGCATGGATCATCAAACCATCATCGGAATCCTCGTATAAAACTGAATCCCGTTCCAAAGGGAGTATTAAACTCAAAGCACAATAGGAATAAGAAGGAAATTAATCCTGGAGTTCTTATCTCCTGCAATCGAATACAATAAATAATCTGACACCCAACCAAATATCAAGAATAGATAAATGGAAATTCTATTAGAAGATGTGGTAAGGGAATCATTATATCCCACTAAAGAAGTTGCTGAATGCAACGCAAATGCATTCACCTATATAGATGAAAAATGAGGCTCTACCTTGCATTTCCATTTCAATCAAGAAACAATATTGAACCAGAAATGCAATCTTTCAACTAGTCATGGAGACAGACTTGAATATAGACAGAGACTTGAAAATGCCCTTAAAGTTCCCACGCTTTGATTCACATTGAATAAACCTCTGAAAGTCTAGCTACATGTAGGTCTAGCCTAACCAAAAAGAGTTGAAGTTTAAATAACAAATGTAGTCTTTTTAGATGCACACTTTTGCTATCTGCAGTGAATCAAACTAGAAATATTTCAGGTCAAAACACACTAAGACAAATTGAGAGAAGCAAATAGAAAACACGGGCATAATGACCATTCTTCAACTGKGGACTTTACAGCTGACTTCCCATTGGAAAGACAAGAAAAACATAGTCAAAACAGTAGAAGAATAAAAAGATTTATGACAGCTACCTTTATTCTAATACTTGACCCTTCTTGCAACATCACAGATTAACATGCAGGTAAGATTTTGACTGTGATAAAAGATGATCCAAGAAATGGTATGGACGTGAATATCCAATGTTCATCACAATATATTTTCTCTATCCATTTAGCAAAGTCATGAAGAAAAGTAGAATTCTTTTAGTACAATTTGAGAAACATGTTTCCACTTCATCAAATTAACAGTATTTAGCACTAAAAGTCATAATTAACGCGAGTTGATTAAAACTGCAAGGATGATTCTTAATCCAAATTCACCCTTTGGCTCCAGAAATTCCAAATACAGGAAAACAATGAAAAACCCTATTCAAATTTCAGCTACGCACATAACAGAATAGATAACCAAATATAAGCAATAAACCCAGAAAAAAAAATTCTASAACAGTCTGATCGAAACACTATCAGAACTCTCTATACCTAGGCACTCAAATCCAACAAATCGAATTGATCGATAGAGGCAACCACCGTGATAGAAAGGGGTTGGCATCGTGATACTTTTTCCTTCTGCAACAATCGCAGAAAAACACTAATTAACAACAATAACCCAAGAAAAAGAAATTCAAAAATCCTAATTCTTCAACAAGGTTTTACAACAGGATGAATCTTAGCATTGAGTAGAGACTCTTTGCCGTTTGATTCTTAAATAACATCAAAATCAAGCAAAATTGGCAGAAATCTTGGCTTTAGGAAAGAAAGAAAAAACAAAGAAACGCGAACTTTGTCCATGTGTGTCGATGTCTTGAAGTTTGTCATTTTTCTTCCTCGCCTTACCCTCACGCACACCGAAAAACCCAAGAAGCTCCAGATGAGTTTTTCCCTTATCGTCGATCTTGCAGAGGTACGCCAGTCATCGGGTTGTCGGCGTCCCACCAGAGAAGAATTGAGGAATGAGAGAGATGAAGAAGCGAAGAACAGAAGAATCAAAGATATGTTTTCCGTGTTTTTCACAATATATTTTGAGTAATTTAAAGAATAACTAACGAGTTTTAAGTGTTTTAAAAAAATAAAATTCACATTTCTAACTTCTAAATCTAAATCCCTACTTAATATTCTTTTTCTTGTGTGGTCATTAATATTTTTTTAAATTTTTATCATATTAATCCATCAATTTTTATTCTTCTTAAATTATATTTTTTGCTATATTAATTCATTTCCTTTCTTAATCCGTCGGTTTTATCGACTTTAATGCTATGACAATAAGAGCTATTCTTTAATAAACTTTTTGAATTAAAGTGGATAAAATCTTTGGACTAGGGAAGGAGATAAATGGAGATAATAACAATGGTAGTTTAGAGATTCTAAAAGTTAATGGATTGATATGACAAAAGTCAAGGGATACTAATTATTATAAATTTAAATTATTTAATTACGAGTGTGGATTTAAAAATATAGAMGTGTAAATTTAACACATACCTTTCAAAAATTAAAAACTAAAAACAATTTGAAAACTCCTAAAAGAATGCATGGCCTGAATAAAAATCAAAAGCTAGTACTCCCTCCGTCCCAAAAAATAGATGACTTTCATTTTTTCTTTGTCCCAAWATATATGTCTATTCATTTTTATAAAAATTAGTTAATTTAGTAAATACTACATTGCTCATATTTATTTTTATCTTTTGATTCAAAACAATTATTACTCATTTAAACTTTGGATAATTCACATCCCTATTTTAAATGGAACAATACATTAACATTCCCTATATTATTAAGTCCTGATAATTCAATCATCTTGAATACATATTGCTCATACTCTTTGATTTCTAAAAGTTTACAATTATTAAAAAATAATTTTTTAAAAAATAATAATTTATTGTTATAATTGGAAAATATTAATAAAAAATTATTTATCATAGTCTTATTAATTCCTTTACTTAAAGTGTGTAAAAATAAGACCAAGCTGAGCTATATGAATCGGAGGAAGTATTTATTATATTTGATGAACAATTTACTTTTTATTAATTTTTTCAACAAACTTTAAATGGGGTTGGAGTTCTTTAAAGAGAGAGTAGAAGGGGAAAGGAGATTAAATAATCTTTGATTTAGCAGGAAATGAAAAATAAAGAAAAGATAAAAAGCAGTTTATGTAATTTAAAATCATAAGTTTAAAATGACTTATATTTTAAAATCAAAAAGATTTTATAATGACATTTTATTTTAATTTTAAAAATAATTAATTAATTATACGAAAAAAATAAAATGAAAAGGAATGAATAAACTTGTAAATTGAGTTATCATGTTTTGAAAATTAAATAAGAATAAAGAATGAAAATAGTCAATTAATTATTCTTAATAAGTGAAATGTGAACTTACAAAATGGAGAGAATAATCTTTCATCTTTCTTGATCTAAAGTAAACTCCACCAGAATTACAGTATTCTAACCGCCACTACCCATTAATTAATTATACGAAAAAAATAAAATGAAAAGGAATGAATAAACTTGTAAATTGAGTTGTCATATTTTGAAAATTAAATAAGAATAAAGAATGAAAATAGTCAATTAATTATTCTTAATAAGTGAAATGTGAACTTACAAAATGGAGAGAATAATCTTTAAAATTTCATCATCTTTCTTGATCTAAAGTAAACTCCACCAGAATTACAGTATTCTAACCGCCACTACCCATGATTTAAATCAAGCGATTAATTGATTAATTGCAATTGCATCATAGTAATTAATAATCCTAACGGCCGGCTGGTTATCTCCGATGGCCCCCAAAATGAAATGCAGCATTTTCCATGTATGAACAAAACTAATGATCTTAGGTGCATTTATCTACATCAATAAACAACTGAAATCAGAAAGACTCAGAAATAATCCTACTCCGATGCACCTCAGGTTTAATCGGCTGAAAGGGGCCAAGATGTGTGAGGCACTTGGCCTGGGTAGGGGTCCCTGGAGACTCAGTGTCTCATAAAATCAGTACTGGGCGGCTCAGAGCTGACCCGAATTCTCTGGAAAAGCCTGGAATTCTGATGGTGCATCTCGATCAGCATTGGCCCTAACAACCCTAGGACGTCGACCTCCTCSGCGTACACCTCTTTGGCCGCGAGCCTCAATCTTTGCCCTGGGCCGACGAGTAGTCAGCTGCACATCTGCTGATGCTGCKTCTGTCTGCCGATGGCAGCCCAAACTCCCAACGAGGGAGATTGCCTGGTCTAATATCTCTCTCAAGTTTGCAAAAACATTACGAGAGTGGGCCTCCACATGAGGTATGGCATAATCGACCATCCCAATGGCTGTGCGACATGCAGATGCCTACAAAAACAAACAATTAGTTTCTTTCAATATAGAAGTAACAAAAGACTTGTCCCCAAAAAAATAAAAAATAAAAAGAAAAAAAGGAAAAAAAAGAAAAGTCAGAAAAGACGTTAAAATAGGTAACTGAAGTTATTATCTCACATACCAAAGTCTGGGCTACGGATCCGGTCCTCTGGTATCCTTCTGGGTGCTCTGGTCGATTAGCTGGATTCCCAATGAGGATGCGTGTTCGAAGAAGATACCAGTTCATAATCTCGTCGTGGGATGACAACGCTGACGGCTGGCTGCCCAGTCACTACCCTTTCACGTCTCTGACTCCATTCCTGAACAAAGTCCCGATGGTAGCTGGCCCAATTCCGTGTGGAAACGCCTCGCAGACCCGCATTGTGCTGAGTCCATCGGATATTATGTGTCTCAGTGATAAGCTGCTCATCCCCAAACTGTCTCACAACTCTGTTTGGGAAATACATTTCAATGATCTCCCAACATATCAATGGCACATTCGTTGAACGCCAAATATCTGACCCTTCTAAGTATGTAGGAGGCAACATCTGGAGTATGGACTTGTATGGGAGCCAGATGAACTGAAATAGAATTCAAACGATCAAAATAGCTCGTCCATACTGACAACCATTAGCTTTTAAGGCGGGAAATAGTCAAGAATAAAGTAAATAATCAACAAACCTGGTCAGCGCACAAGGCATCTAATTGGTCCCTATACGTAATCAGCACGTGAGTAGCTAGGCGACCTAAATCAAACGGTCGGTTCCACCTGGCTCCATAAGGAGCAAGATCCGGCAACTCATCACACGGCTTAGAACGGATGAGGCGYAAAATCGGAAGATGCTCATATAACCATAACTTAATTTTTGTTTTAAAAAAAATCCTAGTAAGAGAAAATATACAACAAAGATATAATATTATTTAAAACCAAGAACATATATCTATAACAGATACCTGAAGCAAAACCATAGGGCCGCATATCTCCTGAGCTGAGCCACGAGCAGCTTTGCATAAACCTCTATACAGATATGCCAGTACGCCGCTACCCCAACTCAGTGTGCCACAACGGTGTAGATCATCCAAAAGTGGCAAGAACCTTAGTGGGACTTTATTCCCTGACTTATCAGAGAATAATAGTCCGCCAAACAGCATAAGCAACAATCCACGTGCCCTCTGTGCAACCTCAACATCCCCAGCCTCCTTTGGGAGTGGTGCAGCTAAGAATGACTCTATACTACGGGCAAACAGCTTGTTACCCTTAATATCATCAACCAGTGGTCAACATCCAAGAAGACGTTCACACGTATCCTGCCACTCACTAATTGAAGAACCAAAGCATCCGCCAATGATAGGATCTCCATCGGCACGAAGACCCCATAACACTGCTACATCCTCTAGTGTGATGGTCGCCTCACCAACTGGAAGATGGAAAGTGTGGGTCTCCGGACGCCATCGCTCAACCATAGCCGTGATGAGGGAATGATCAACACTAATGTTTCCTACGTGACAGCTCCCCCCCCAACCCCCAAACCACCGCATAGGTCTATCACATCTAGAACTCACAATCGCTGCTCGCAAAGGCAAGCATTCCAAAACAATTTCATCGCATACGCTAAACAGCAATGCATGCGGACAAGGACGTTATCTCTCTCCATCCATATGAGGCTCGAACGGTGCTCTCCCTGCATCGAGAGCGAGATGAAATTCTACTGGGTCGGCGGTTGGCATATGTATGGGGCAGCTCTCCGCATCTACAAAATAAACGGCTTTATATAAATTAATTAACTAAATCATTTGGAATCCTAAATTGGGTAGTTTTAACATCCTTTTTTAAGTCGTCACGTCAAATCATTATAATTCAGTTGAATTAAGGAATATAGTTTTTAGAAAACTAAGACCCCATATAAGATCCTAAGTTCCAATAACAGGTTTCTTCATGGAATACATAAAGTTAGCTTGTTGAAAAGTGCTAAGAGGCATCCTATTTGAATTTTCTAAAATATAATAATATTTAAAATACGATTTTAATCTCTTTTATAGGTAAGAACCAAATGAATGATCTATAACCTCTATAAGCAATGAATACACTGTAGCAGCACAGTTCATAACAGAAAACAAATACGGAATTAAAGGCTGCACGAGCTCGTAGGGACGTAAAGGGGCACCATTAGTTCTATTTTCTCATTTACAGTAAAAAACATACAAGAACATTAAAGCTAGCCAAGCAAGGGAGGACAAAATATATAGCTTGCTAAAACACCAACACGTGCGGCGTAAGACTGGATAGTGGATTGTCTCACACAAATCGAGGTTCCCTCTCTGTAATCCCTGCCGAGATGCCATTTTGTAAGATATGAGCGGTCATAATTGCAGCATGGCAATGTCAGTTATTTATCTTTTGCATTTCCCAATAAGTTTTTTTTTTCTTTGTTTTTTCTGTTCGTTTTTTTAATTTGGGGAACTTTTTTTTAAAATTTCTATTTTCTTAATATCGGGATATTTTTAGCGCGGTTAATGGGCAAACTTTTTCCACCTATTTTTTTGTTGGCCTTTACAAACTGGAATTCTTTACAAATTCTTTCACAATTCCACCAGCTTCGTTTAGTACAATCCTTTTAACAAATTCAAGGGGCAATGTTTTAGAAAGGGAAAAGGGTGGCAAAGGGGAAAGAAAGTGAAAATTGAATTGTGCTTTCCTCAATTACTGTAAATTTCAGCAGTGTAAAATTACCAGCAACGGCTTAGAAAGGGAAAGAGATGGATGAAAAAGAAAGAAGGGGGGGGGGGGGAGAATGAACTATCCTAGGGTTTATTATTTCAACCACACCGCATTTCTGTAAATACTTAGAATTACATATCACATTCATAGTGTGTGTTGCATTTTGACCAGTGAAAAGAATAATAAATTACATCGCCTCCTATGAATGCGATATGCAAAAGCTACATAACRTTTATAGAATTTCTTAAGGCCAGAATCTCCGTTCTCTCCAGAACAGGGCCCTTGGAGGATCACTTCATCRATTAAGGGAAAAACCCCAAATACATTAAAGATACATCGAGATTATATTGTGCATAGAAGACAAAAATCCATATCCAAATTCGCAAAATCCATATTCTAGATAAAGTCACAAGTTCACTTAGGTGTAATACACACCATGGAAAGCATTCATATTATAATTTTGGAAGAAAAAATGAAATTCTGGAAAAGCAAAGAAAAAGAAAGAGATCAAGTCAGCAAGAACAACTTMCTGATTCGACGTAAGCTTGTATATCTGTTCTTGACAGATGTAGATCTAGATTTACTGAGCAGTTATTGATGATGGAATCATTTCCATCATGAAGTAATTCCCTAACAGGTTTTTTCTTCCGCATACTAACTGGAAAACTATCACTATCATCACTTCCAGTCAGGCTTCTTTTTCTCTTTGGCATCAAATGTTTAAGATCCTTTGTCTGAGCAGAACATTCTTTCCTCCCTGATTCCACGAAAGCTGCTCCCTTCTTACTTGACTTTACTTTTGAAGCACAAGCATTTAAGACATAGGGATTTTCATCTCCAGGAGCTTCGTCATCACTTTCGATGCTATCCACAGAAATTGGAGACTGACGTCTGTTACTAATTAGAACGGATGAAGGAAMCACTTGGTGTAGTTTTCAGGCACCAACTGCCTTTCGTCATGAAATTCCTTATCACAAATTCTGTTGATAGAGGCTGAGGCTGCAAGAAACACAATTGACAGAAATCCATACGTCAGATGATAAACTCAGAAAGAACTTCAGATGTATGCAGACGCCATTTTCCTAGAGCATAAGATTCGATAGAAGCCACGTATGATTCTGCAGACTTCCTGCAGATATTGCTAAAGAAAGTAACAAAAAATTTGCAGGCAATGTCAATATGTTCAGCAAGCTTCAAAAACTGCCGTGATAAGGCAATATCTGAGAGATTATATATTTTCTACCTATTAAACAAAATACTCGTTCAAGATTTTCAAGAGACCATATTATACCAATCTCTTTCAAGAAATTCCCACCCTAATCGAAGCAATATTACAGAAAAACAYGCAGAAAGATCATACTTAATGCATAAACTAGAGACATACTGAGCTTTAATCAACTGAGCCTCGAGCTTAAGTCGAGCCAATCTCAAAGCCAGCAAAAAGTATAATAAAATGAATTCAAGCTCAGTAGATTTGGATTGAACTTGGGCTTGATAAGCCAAAGGCTGGCTTGACTCAGTTCTTTTGCAGCTCTAGCATATAGTATCTTATGATATGATCAAAATATTAGAAACAATAAGAAATCATGACAGAAACATAACCCAAACTTTGCATCAGGATAAGAAGTCAAAAGCTATGAAAAAAGTCATTAAAAAAAATGTTTAACTTGCACCTCCCATTGAAGTTACTAAAAATGCTTCGGAGTGATTCTTGAAAGGATGATGACAATGGAGAAAGCCACTCTTTCAAATCTTTGAAAAATTCAGAAGAAGTAAAGAACCACGAAAATGGGTAAAGCGCAAGAAACATATCATAATAGGAAAAATACATGGTTTCAGTTAAGTTTTGATGTAGCAAAACTATTATTTGGCAGTTCACAGTTTTACTGTCAACATTAAATGATTTTCCCTATATGATGTGAAGTCATGTTTTATTTTATMTATAAAATTGAACTTTCAATTTGTATTGCTTTAATACTAGAGGATTTTAAGTTTTTCCCTATATGATGTGAAGTCATGCTTTATTTATATATAAAATCTCATAAACGTGACCAAAACTTAAATCCTCTAGTATTAAAGTAATACAAATTGAAAGTTCAACCCAAGATAGAATATCAAATGATAACCTGTGAATGGATAATAATGGGTTTGAACGAAGGACCATTCTGAGGTGATGGTGCACCATAAGAAGACTGTGGCTTCTTATGGTGATTTGATACATTCTCAACAGTTTGTTCACAGTCCCAGTTGCCATTGCCTGCAACAAACAACATATTATTTATAAAGTAACTATGTGAGTTATAATTCAAACACAAAGTAATTCCTCCTATGCCTGAAATATAACTCAATTCTGTTATCTGGATTCTGAACATTGACTACAAATTGACTATTCCACATTGACTTAAACCTAAGAAGCATAGATAGAGATACAACACGCCAGTGATAGATACATTTGGACACATGATTTTTCATAAGATAAATATTAGACATTCTACGTTAGGATAAGCTAAATAAAACAAATATTATATTGAAATTGCTCTAAGAACATATGCCTCTGGCATACCCATAAAGGGTAGAAGAAAAGCAGAGGAACTTCGGAGAAAATGGTATTTCCCCTAGGGAGTAAAGATACAAAGATGCAAGCAATAAAGGAGGTTGTGGGAGAGAAACAGAAGTTGATAAATTAACGTTATTTGGTATATTATAGGTGATTTTAATGTTCATTCCTCAAAATTTTAATATGTAAAAGATTTGTGTACCTAATTGCTGAAATTTGCAAAGCAACCTTGCATGCCAAGCCTCCAAGATGTGTTTGAGGGGCATTGGATGGTATCTAAAGTATCAAGAGCTCCTAGGAGCATCTGAAATAAAGCCATTATCGCATTAGGAGTATGTGAACTATGTATGTAGTTTTTAAATTTGCAAAGCAACACTGCACGTCCAAGCCCCCAAGGCAAGTTGTATCCTGGGGGCACCCAAGTAGTACCGAAGTAAAGGAAATAATACAAGTTAGTTATACTTATTTCTAGAGTGATTACAAAAAACATGAAATATATATCATACCTTCCCTTCGCAGATCATCTTCTGATGTATTGTAAGCACAACGTGCCCCAATCTCTGAAACATATATGCCCATCACTCGTGGGACAGCCTTCTCTTCCGCCTCCTGCTTTTCCCTCTTTAACTTCTTGAGTTCCTCTTGCATTTCCAATTTCYCCAGCTCTGATTCACCCTGAATCTTCCGTAACAAACTATGCTCTTGTTGCTCCTTTTTCAGTTGYATTTTCAAATCCTCTTCGCGGCTTATGAGTATGCTTTCAACCAATCTAAAATCCTTCTCTCGAGATGATGAGAGAAGTAACCCTATAAGCCCAGGGATGGTTGATCCCTCATTGATTTCCAGAACCTCCTACTCAAAGTCCGAAGAACCCATTATTTATCACCTGAAATTTTCAAGCCAACAATCAACCAAAAAAAAAAAAAAAAATCAAACTAGAATCTTTCTTTTCAACTTGCGACTAATAAAATCATAAACCTAAGAGATTCCTTTCCCATTCTTTTCCCTATAGTAATGATCGTCACCAAAGCAGCAAAAGGAAATAAATAGAAAGAAAGAAGAAAACCAAAGAGAAGAAAAAGAAAAAGGAAAAAAAAAAAAACCGGTGTGATGAAGGAGATAAAAGCCGATACCTTTCCACAGAAACTCGGGCATAGGTGTGAAGATGAAGCCGACKGAGGCAAGGGAGGAGAAGGCGAGGAGAGTGAAGGAGAGAAATGAGCCGTTTCAGTGCATGGAKGCAGTATGGGTAGACCATAGTCCTAATGGGCAGAAAATGTGGGGATGCCACGTGGATAGTGGGCCAGGTATTCCAAGAGAAGGGAATGACGATTATACGATTGCCTAAGAAATTGAGGAGTCGCGGGTTTGATAGTAATTCCAAAATTCAAAAATGACACCTTTAAATATTTACATTTTAAAGAATAATTTATTAGAATCTAATGTATATAAAGCGAACGAAGGGCTTTGAATTATTTAATTTCCTTTCCTTTTTGTTGATCTTTTGCTCCCTTTTCCCGTAAGAGAAAAAAAGAAAAAGTTCTCTCTTTTGGTGTTGATTCCTTGGCTTCGTCTGTCCTGTAGCTCCCAAGCCAGCGCAATCTTTTTTATCTAATGAATTGTATTTTCTCTTAATTAATTTCTAGGCAAGTGCTATATATTGAAAAAGTCAAATAGTGAGTCAAGAACGTATTATTTCTATTTTTCATTATGCTAATCCAAGAACCCCATTCTCAGTTGCTGGAAGAGCGTCCTTGAAGTAGGCATTGGTTGCTTCAAGGATTGGTTTCTGGTAAGCAAGGACAACATCAAGAACAAAACGGACAGTCGGAGTACTTTAGCTCCTGCCTTGTAAAATCATTCACCAAGTAAGAGAAGACGTGATTTTGCAAAGGATCGGATAAGTGATCAACCGGTTCTCTAAGATAATGCATTTCCATTGAACAACTGGCGATAATGCAAGGTGAAACAAAAAACTCAGAATTGCATTTATGTCATAGGTTCAAGTCATCAAATCATACCCAAACTCAGATAGACCGACGAAAAGCCATAAAAACATAAAATTTACCAGGAAATTAGAGAATTCTAGTGCTCTATCAAGAAAGTAAGTAACAAAAAGRTTACCTCAAGAAAAAGATAGTATATAAGTCCCATTACGATTAAATAATCTCACAAACGGATCTCCTGCTCTTCTCACAATCCCTTACCTAGCTAAAACTTAATCTCTCCAAAGTTATCACTTATCACTTCAATTCCATCAAAAGACCACGCGAAACTGAGGAGCTCCAGAGTCAATAGCCGGCAGAATCTCCCAGCGACATGGCTCTAACTCGTCGGAAACGGGGCAGTAGCCGGCCAAGGTAACCTTGTCGGCTGTCGCAGCAACCGAGCCAAATTCGAAAACAGTAATATCGGCCGGCGGTTGGGGTCGCGAGACCTTCATGGCTCCATTCATCTCAAGAACTTCAAAAGACGAGGATGGCTGGACTTTGGAATCSGACCTCAAGTCGGATCTTGGAGCGGTTGAGTAGGAGTTGGTGGCTTTCTTGTTGCCCCAAAACCAGGAGAAAATACCCATGTCTGACCGACGCACTCATCATGCCTGCTACGGTGGTACATTTTAGGTAGCACAGATGGATATTCATGGGAGTGCATTAAATGACGAGATTACCCTTCCTCTAGCTCAAAACAAAAGAAAAATTTTAAAAATTTTATTCAATAAATATACTTGCATTTTTTTTTTAATAAGTCTCTTTTGGGCTGGACCCATCAAACTCTCGGACACCAACAATTATTAATGGGCCTCTTAAATTCAATTTATTCATTGGGATCTGAATTCGATTCAGTATACGGGTGGATGGTTCTTGACTTTGTGTCTGACTTATGCGGCCTGATTCTCAACAGGCCTCTTTCCTTCATGCGTTATCTTCTCTATTTAGAAGCACGTCAACTTTATTTTTATAAATAATATAATAAAAGTGAATTAAGGACTTTGAATTTTTTATTTATAAATTGATGCCTCCAAATCTATATGAGACCATAGTTTCCTAAGTTTTTGAGGCAATTAGCATAATTCTCTTCCAAAATAAAAAGGAAAAATAATGATTGTTACGAGATTATAATATTTGTTGTTTTAAATAGTTTTCTAAATTACAATATTATATCTTGATTCTCTTTTAAAACTTAGGTTCTTGTATCCCTTATATATATAGACCCATATTACTACAAAGCACTCCAATTCCTTTGGGTTTTTTTCAGTAATCCACTCAT
>MEJB01000002.1:5545945-5573313 GCA_001752375.1 Rhazya stricta | reverse complement strand
AGTTCTGGAGAAAGATTTTCAATAACAGTGTTTGAAACATCAGTCTAGTGATCGTCTGAGTTTGTTTACCTAAAAAAGATTTCCCCCCTTCTTAGAGCCAGGTTTGGTGGAAAATAATATTTTAACCATTGAAATGATGATTGTGCACAACTTTCAGTACCRACTTCAATTGAGCATCAGAGGAATGAAAAAGATTACTAAGWGGATATACATTCTTAATCTCAGAGGTGTCTTTGCACCTGATGATAAGTCAATAGATCCCAAATACTGACAATTCCATAATTTAAACTTTTTCCACTGAGATGCAGGTTCCCTGCTTCTGTGATTCCTTTTGTTCATGGTAAACAGCAGGTTCACTAAAATTTGAATAAAGGAAAAGAAATTGACTTTTGGGGCATAACTACTGATATAGATTTAGCTTATTCAAAGATAAAAACAAAAGCAGTATTAAAATCCCTTATCTTTGTTTGTGTATCACTAGTCAACAATGAAGAAGGAAGACAGCAGTTAAATTGTACTCGGTTTCAAAGGCAAGAATAACTATCATTTATCCTGCAATAGAGAACATGAAGGACACTTTATGAAACTAATTAGCAAATAGTTAAGAGTTCTCCTCCTCTTTCTTTCTTCCACTGTTTTATCATTGTTGCATATGGCTGCACTCAAATGTCCTACTTAAGTAAGAGMATGAAACACTAGTTTAGGATTACAAACTAATGATACTATAGATCTAAAACACTTGGAACTYTYTTGGCTAAACAGTACGCTTTACTTAGTATAGAAGTACAGAAAATCACTCAAAACAACATACTGAAAGCAGTAAAGCAAATGGACAAATAAGAATTGATGAATGCAAAAAGAGGAATTTAAGCACACAGTAGATATTACATGCCACATTTAACAAACACAATACAGAAAAATGATATTTTCAAACAAGAATCTCCTATGGGAACCTTAATTTGTTTCTGCTGCTGGATACTAGCCGTAGGCTACTAACTTAAATTCAGTTCCCTTCCCAGCTAAGTCCAACCTTATCCTTCTTTCTTGCCATAAACCGTTCTGTTTTCTAACTATACAATTCCTTYAATCTTGAAGATCTTCATAGCCCTATACGGGCCGCAACCCTTAGCTTTGAAGGTAAGCAGTTACCTTCAAGCATTATCCCGCCCTTGTTACTTTTGTTTTTTCATCTTATAGGCCTCTGAAACTGATGTTTTTAATATATCTCTACATAAGTGAACATATTCGAACCTGAGGTTGACAAAATACATGCTGTACACTAACTTTAAGCACAAGTACTATCCTCGTGGCCTCATGATACAACTCTAGCATTACTTTATACCTAACTATCGATAACAAAGTTTTGTAGGCAACTGTGTCTATACAAATCAYTTCCTATCTTTTGCTATTTCATTAAAGGTTTACATGATATAGTTAAAGAAACTATCAAATCCATGCTTCCGATAAACAAAAATATCAAAAAGGTAAGTARAYGTCTTACTTGTACACTTGTCTTGTACGCTCCATATCACGTGCATCAAGCTCCTCGCATAAAGCATAATTAATCCTAAAAACCAGAAAATCGATCACTTAGCAACAATTAGTTAACCAATAAACTAATTTGCAGAACATCAAGATATCAAGCCAACCAAACATACCATATTTAAATGTACCGCTGTCAGTAACACTTCTCCTCAGCAGGAGGAACATTAGCAATCGCCCTCTCGTACACTTCCCTAATCCTCTCTTTAATCCCCACACTCTCTTCCAGTCAAATGTAATCAAACCATGCATCATATTTTAATGGGTTTCTTTTTCTAACCTCACCGTCACATTGAAACCTCTTTTCCCCACGATAGCGTTTTCAATCCCTTCCCTACGTTCACAAACGCCACAAACTTCCTCGATAAATCCTCGGCTCTCCCCTTCGGAATATGATCGAGAGCAAACTTATAAATCCTCGGGTCTCACCAGCCAGCAGTCATCTGTCCAGATTACAAATTTTCTAGCTAAATTGAGAGAGCATTGCTCCTCCTTTTGCTATTCGTGCAAATAATTTATTAGAATTTGATGTGTATAAATATTTTGCATTCTAATTTTCCATTAGTTTTTGAAATATTTCACGCAAAGGTTGAGGCATATTATTAGTTTTTCTTTTTGCAGTTGCTTCACCTGCCAAATATATCTAATTTCTCCACGACATTTTATAGAGTATATATCAATTTAAAAATCATGTCATCCTCCAAAGAATCTTTTAAGTTCAATATAAAAAGAAATTTAAAAAGAATTCTAAACCTATGTTTGTATTTCATTTTTCAGTTTTCATTTTCAAAAAATTTAAGCATGTTTGTGCCGTGGCAGGAAGGAGTCTAAGGTAAAAGCAAGGTGGAACTTCCTATCTTGATGTTTGGATAATATAGCCTAATGAATGTCTGCATATTTGAACAGAAAACATAGCGTCTCCCACGTAGGTTGCTTCCAAGCCTTACAAGAACCTCATGCTGCTAGGTACTTTTACATGCCAAGCAAGATAAAGATATTCTCCAGAAAATTCATAGTTAAAAACAGAAACATAACTTTGGAAAAAAGTCAGTTAAACCTAAAGTACCTGAAGGCCCTTCGAATAAAGATTGTGATACATTTTCAAAATCAAGGAAGCACAGAGAGGGGGAATTTCATCATATAAGCGAACCATGGTACACTGAAGTATTAAGATAGTGAGAGTTTAGGGTACAACTGCTAGAGGAGTGCTTCTGTGGAATATATATAACATTGGTGGATAACTTTCAATTGTCGAAATATGAAGATATGAACAGAATGATCAAAATTTACATGCTAYGCCATTTATCGCCAAGCACAAAATAGCACCTTTTCACCCCATACATTTCCGTCAGTTCACATACTGATTTACTGCACAGAGAGAAGAAAATAATGTGCATACCCATATGTCTGCTGATTATCTTTTAAAACAAACATATTATGTCGATACCGGCAAAATTCAGTATCTATACAAAATGCGACCAAAGAATCTTTGAAAATAAACCTTCTTAATTAAACAAAAAGCAGAACGGAATTAAGCTAAAAACAAACCAAGAACTGGAGATATTTAAACAGAATATACATCATAGGAAAATTTCAAATAGCTCAAATTGTTACTGTTTTTGGGAAGCTTTTCTTGTTCTTAAGATCTTAATTTTAATTGAAGATTTTGCTCAAAGTCATTAATTTTCTAGTTTTAAATTCAGAAACAGTCATATTCCAGGCATTTTACCGATTCTCCTGTGGAGAAAATGGCTTTAATCGAATCAAAAACCTCTTCAATTGACTTCCCAGCATCTACCTGGCAATCGAGAAACTGGTCAGATGTTGCTTCCAAAGCAAACCAGTAAATACAGGCCAACCAACAAGCACAAAGAGTTACCTTTCGTACTTTTCCCTTTGAAGCATAATAATCAATAACAGGGAGAGTAGAATCTTCGAACACTTGAAACCGCTTCCGTATTGTCTCCAAATTATCATCATCTCTTCCCTATATCATTGTTTATTAATCAATTATGACAATCGTTAACGATGCTCCAAATCAACAAAGAAACAGGAATCTGAGGAAAAGCAGAGGATAGATAAGACGTTCATAATTACTACCATTCACCACAATCCTTACCTGGTTTCTGGACAAAAGTCGCCTTGTCATTTCTTCTTTAGGACAGTCCAGAAACAGTACAAACTCCGGTTCAATCCTTGTCTAGAAAGGAGTTACAAGCAAACAATTAACTTGTAAGGTTGACAAAATGCTAGCATTAAAGAAAAAGTACAGAGAAGAAAGAGGTGCTACTTTCTGAGCTAAAAGAACTATTAAATCAACAAATAGACTTACAAGATTCTCAAATGTTGTAATGTTCTCTTCATTTCTCGGGAAACCATCAATAAGAAATTTATCATTATCAGTCTCCGAGATAGCTTTTTGAATAAGGTTAACTGTTAACTCTGAAGGAACGAGTTTTCCCTCCTTCATTATATTCTGTATCATGTTGCTGCAGAAATRAACATCAATACAATTATATTTCTCTGCATAAAAACTTTAATTTTGTGAAATACTTGCCATTTTTGGCCTCAATTCATAAAAATAAAGCTGGATTTTGTGAAAAGACAAATAACTCTTTCTCCATACCTCATGCAACTAAGGTATCTTGGAGGAATATAAATGGTAGATGTGATAGTATTGGAAAATAACAGATTAACCTAGATGATTCAAGGGAAAGTAAAACTATATACCCATTCTCAGAGCCAGTTTTGATTTCCTTCCGCAGAAGATCACCAGTACTTAGATGGGTATAACCAAAGTGTTTAACAATTTTTGCACACTGAGTTCCTTTCCCACTTCCTGGACCACCTGTACAGAAATAAAGCAGCCAATGAGATCAAATGCTCAGAGGTCGATATCAGAGAAGCAAGAATTACAAACTACAAACTACTCAATATAAGTCAGATGAGGAATTGCAAATTTTTATTCTTTTTTACTGCAAAAAGAAAATGAAAGGGAAAAGATCGGGTGACTACATTCAGGACAGAACAAACAAGCAGGAAAAAAGTTCAAATATCTTCAGCTACTAAACTATAGCAATGTAATGGAAAAGTAAGGCACAAGAACAGACTTTCTATTCTACTAGATACTGCATAAGTTACAAGAAGATTTATTTGCTTAAGTAAACTAACTACAATTGGAAAGACGATAAGATTTGAAATTCCCAAGTAAAAGGTTCCAACTAGCTGAAGTTGACATAAAACACAAGATAGCACCACAAGTACACTGGAAAAAGCAAGCATATTAGCGTATTTGTAGTCTCTCCTTAAATTATTATGCTGCAATTTCTCTTTTCTAGATATCTAATAGATGATGAAAAGCGTCACTTGTATGAAGATCAAGAAAAATCAGATGCACTGTGTTGTCCAATCATTGTATAAAAACAATGACTCTGTGCRCACACAAAAAGCTAATAGCTGTTGTTGCTAACCAAAGATCTCTAAGTCGACACGCATGTGACCAATCCTAAAGTGTGCACGCACAAACACGTTACAATTCTAGAAGGTCCCCTACAAATTCAYTGAGCATTCATTTGCTAGAAACTTAAAGTGATTGGTTTCAAAGCATAACTTTGATTTGAGACCATTGTTTCGATCCCCTTTGCTTGGTGTTCTTGTAGTCTCTCCTCTTAAATCCTTTTTTCCCGATAGTGGAAATTATGGTTGAGAAAATGAATTGGGTGTTTCTTTCAAAGGTGTCCAGGAGAAAGAATGAAATAGAATTTGCCTTGAAACTATTAACCAAAATTGGCTTTCCTAGTCTAGACATTGTTGCTATCACCATGAAGTCACTTCTCAATAGTCAGCCAACAACCAGATACCAGAACAAATTAGATATGATCATAAACCATGCAATAAGGTAATTGCTTATGAAACTAAGAAATTCATCAGAACACTTTGAAGATGCTCACCCACAACAAAAACAACTTTGACATTCTTCTGAGTTTGCATGCTTCCATCAGCTTCCTGTAAGTGAAAGCCTAGACCAATTCGTCATAGATGATCTCTACGTTTCAGTACTGCTTGAGCTTAAACAAAAAGATCCTTGAGCAGAAAAACAGTTTCCATCCATAATAAGAGATAAGTCAAAGTAAAAGTCCTGTTAAAATTCAAGACTGAGTTACCTCTTTATCCAATCAGTTACTACCTGAAGGTTGTCTAGCAGATACCTCTTAGGTGGAGCAAAATAACAAACAACAAACTTTTTAAGSATGGAATCATTTATTTAAACATAATAAAACAAAGATATATTGATTAGCAAGCTCCAGACTAAAGTAAATATAGAAAGAATACAATAATATAAAAGGTAATTCTTTTCACAATCTCCCATTAGACCGGTTCCCAAAAAGAATTATACTTTTCAATCAATTTCAACATACAGTATGGTACGCTACTTCGGGAAGTTGATCGGTAGAATGCCTGAACAACAATTGAAATGATAAAAGCAAGAAACTGCAAGTCTGATAGGGAAATGCCGAGCAAGCTGCGAATCCCAAACAAACAAAACGAAAAAAATGACACTGCTTAAACTGGTAAAGTTTATTACCTTGTTAGAAGAACCCATTTTAGTCTCTAGAAGTCAGAACAAGCTCGAGCATGGTTAAGCCTGCAGAAATAAAAACGGAACATAGAAAAAAGAAAGATCGTCTCACATACCCCCAAAAAAAAAAGAAAAAAAGAAAAAAAATGAAGAAGAGCGAGTTATGAACTTCACCCCATAAGTTTCATGAGCGATTTGCAAAAATTTAAACCTAACTTGAATAATTAACTTCAGTGCACCAAAACTTTCAGATGATTAAGCATGGAGGACAAAGAAAATTCCATTCTTCAAATATGTGAAGTAATACATATATGTAAAACAGTACATCCATTTTTCATACGAAAAAACCATGATTAACATAATACGCCAACAGAAATTCTCAAGTACAAATTTAAGCTCATAGGTATTCTTGATTTTGGCACCGGGTGGGATTGTCAGAAGGTACCTGGTATTCTGATAAAACGTCGCACCTTGTCGCAGTTGCGGTGATGAAACTGCCYATTGACGAAGAAGAACAGCCCAGAAACTTATATGCATAGGATAGAAAATTCTAGTTTTCTACAGTATCTAAAGCAAAGCAACCCTTGGCGCACTACCCTGAATCAAATACTGATTTAGGAGGCAGAACAAGAATCTAATACTGGAATATTGTTATCCTGAATCTRTCTTCCTTTTTGTAAAGTTAGAGAACACTACTATTATCTGAGTTGGTGAACATTCCTCGCGTTCATGATGCTTCTAGAGTCTCTTCCTTTTTACTGCTTGAGTTCAGATTGGGTTCGATAGTAAACGCGAGTAAGCATGAGACCAGTGTATACAGAGAAGACCAAAAGGTTTTTTATTTTTTAAAGAGGTTATTGTGATCTTATCATTATTTTTATTTTTATTTTTTTAAGAGGTTATATCGTGATTTATCATTTTAAAATAATTATCTTTTTTACAGTTTTTGTAAAAGAGGTTATCATGATTTTATCTTTATTTTTCAAAAGATACATTCTTTTACATCGAGGCACATTTCACACCGTGTGATTCATTTACTGTTCGTAGAGAAACTTCGACCTCTTCTTACTTTCCAAGATGCTCATCGGCCTTTATCCTTAATCATATTTGTTAGGGTAATTCTTTCATATTTTTTGAAACTTTATTTGGTAAAAAGATTAATCACGATGTGTTTTTTTTACTATTTAATAACGTGTGTCTCTTATCCTCTAATTGTAAATTACTATGACTCAATTCTTTTTCGGTTACATTTTAAAATATCTTTTAATTTAAAAGAATTGAAAAAAGTATTTTTGAAAAATAAGTTAGAAATACTTTTTAAATATATTTTTGGCCTATGAATGATAAAAAAATTATTTTTAGATCGGTTTTTCCAAAAATACATTTTTTTAAAATTTAAGAAAATTATAAGTTTAGTAGAACCGACGCGTGCTAAGGTAGATTTATTATAAAACCAACATATAAGGAAAAAGAAAAGAAACTACTTAAAAGGCCAAAAAAACAAAAAAAAAAAGAGAAAGGAAACCAAAAGTACAGGAGGCCCGTAAATGATGGATTGGGCTTCTTAGCTTAGTATGCGACTTACATAGGCTACGTAAAAGTTTATTTTGAAGAGCTAGCCCAAAATGTTGGGTTGGATTAAGCCCAAAACGTAGCCCAAAATTTGAGTCGAATGGAAAGCGTAGTCCCGTGCTCGTGATGCACACAACATTGAATCCCACTCCCTTCCTGTGTCCTGCCTTCGATTTTCCTCCCCCTTTTCGTGCTCCTTCTCCCCTCCTCTTCTTCTCCTTCATATTGTCTAGGGTTTTGTTCAACACCATTTTCTTAGTAATTACCCCTTTCTCTCTTTCTATAAAGCAAACAAATAGTAAATGCCCAAATTTTTTCTTCATGCTAAGAACTTATCTTCGTTCCGATTGAGCATCTGTCGGTGTTTGATATTGGATTACTTGCGGTGTTGAATTGAATCGCAAGCTTTGATTTGAACGGTTGCAGCGTAAGATTTTGCAAACTGATGAAAATTTCCTTTTTCTGTTCTTYTAAATAACAACTTATTTGGTGACCATGATATAGTTTGGGTGAAATTGCCTGATTTTGTTGAGCAAGCTTTCAACTTTTATGTAATTTTCGTCGTAAMAACGATGAAAAACTATATCGTGTTTGGTTGAGTTTCTTGAATTTAACCCTTATAATGATCTACCACCATTCCGTAAGATCATATCAAAATTTAAGTTGGATTATTAGTACCCAAGAAATTTGGAGCTATAAAGAAATCTGTTCGTTAGGGGGTTGGGGTTGGGTGTGGGGAGGGAATAGGGGGATAGATGCTGAGGGATTGTAGCTGGAATACAGTTCAGTTGCCTGATAAAATATTATTCTGGAATGGTGTTTAATCAAGCTGGAAGGAGTTTTTTATTCTGTGCATCAGCTTGGTTAGCAAATTAGTCCGGTTACCTTATGAGCTTGTCACAAATCACTGTGAGGATGGTCATGTGGTTGGAGGAGAAAAGCCTGCATGTTTGACCATCTCTTTTGTTTTCAAGAGTTCCATTCCTTTAATTTAAATCTTTTTCTCTTCTTGATTAAATATTGATGTTCATATCGTGGGAGAATATGTGGTAGTACTGCATTCCCCTAGGCATCCATGACTCAACAAACCAAACCAAAAAAGAAAAAGAGAAGAAAACGAAAAGAGAAAAGAATAAGAAAGTAAGATTGATGGGCTTCCTCATAGATGATTBTGCATATCTTATAGTTTATAGGTTTGTGATAGGATTGTGATGTTCTTCTTCATCAAATCTGCTTAAATAATTGTCAGGTTGGAGATCAATAATTTATATCAAACAATGCAAAACAGTGAAGACGAACACATTTATTTTTAGGATTAAGCTCCACATACAAATATCAGATATTTTAGTAGCTGCACAAATGGGGTAATTTGCTTAAGTTATTTGCATGAACTCTTCTAAAAGTTTCAGGTAATCCTCCATTTGTTAGATGGGGTTTCGAACCCCAAGTTTTTATGAATCTGTTGCCTTAGATTCTCTTAACTAAATAAAATGATCTTGAAAGTTTCAAGCTTAGAGAACTGTAATGTTATTATGTTATATAATCCTATTCTGCATATGGTTAAATGATAACACTAGTGCAGTTGYAGTCAGCAAGCTATTAAAAAACCTATTTTCTAGCATGCGACTGATCTAAAGATATGAGAGCAGTGCAAGATTTATAATTGGCAAAAATAAGAACTAAAAGATCAAATTTGAAAAGATTTAAGCAACTTTTTCCTGCCTTTCTATTTCAGATGCTCATTTATGTAGAACCGGTGTTTATTTTTTGTGTAATGATCTTCTAGTTGTATTTCTTTTGTTTATTAAAGGTTTTTAGTAATTCATGGCTGCATAATTTGGCCATGTACTTGCAGTTAGTGGTGCCCGATCCTGCTTAATGTCTTTCTATGTCCTGTCTCTGGCATTCATCTGTTTATATTGCTTGAGATTGTTGTACTCCTTAGCAAACAGATGATGTAGTAATTTCTACTTCATGCCTTCCACTTCAGATCCTTAATTTGTGTTTGAGAGATTTTAAAGAGGGATGTTCTAAGAGCAATTTGATATTGAGGAGTCCACATAAGGGGAAGGCCAAGTCATGAAGATTGCTTCTAGGTTCATTATGGCATGACTATATCTGTTTGTGCATCCATTACAGGAAAGGTTTTCAGTCATCTTGCTCCTGATACTTCTGAACGATCATCAAGAGCTTTGCAGGGGTAGTGCTGACGAGTGTTTGGAGAAATGGATCATGGTCGCTATGGTCTTCAGCAAGGATGGGAAAATAACAGCGTAATTGTGGTTTCCTTCTTAATCACATATATGGGATGATATGCAAGATTAGGCTCATGTGATTGTCCATTTTAATCGGCATCTCATCCTTAAAGAATAATGAGAGAAAGCCATGGACAGTGAGGCTGTGGAATGGATTTGCCCAACTTGTACATTGATTATTACATGCTGACATAGCTTATTCTCTTGAATTTACAGGCTTTGGAGGGTTATGGTCCAGTTCATGAGCCAAATTTTCGGTGAGTTTTGACTGATGCTCACCAGGAGGGTGATATAGTTGTCTATGCTTTTGATTAAATTCTACCAAAATCTTGTTTTTTGTCCTCTTTTGCAAATTCTTTTGATATATAATATCTGAAGAAATTCTTTTGATACAAGCATTATAATTCAGCTGATGCTTTTTATTAACACATTTTGTAAAACATAATTTTAGACACTTAACCAGTTATTATATCGCTTTCATTTTCTTTTGGCTCTTGGCTTAACATCTGTTGGCAGGGTTGGTGGTTCTTATGATGATAGGAGGTTTATAGATGAAAGATTTCCAAGAGATGATGTTTACTCAAGGGGTGCTTTTCACCGGGATATATTGGAAAGGGAGAATTACCCACCGCCACCAGTTAGCCTGTGGCCTCAGTCAAGGAGGAGAACCTATGATGATGAGTATCCTCTTGAGAGGGATTCAAGGCGTCATGAAAAACCATATGTTGATTCCTATCATGACATGGATTCTCGTAATGTGGATCACTACCGTGATCATGGATTTGACAGGCCTGCTAGGTATGGGGGACGTGATCGTGATGATTATGTGTATGATGAGTATGACTTGAGAACTCGTATTTCTCATCAAAGTAGGGAGGATAGCCGGGAAAGAGATTATGATTACAGTAGACATAGCTATGATTCTGATTATGAGCGGAGCAGTAGGAGAGATGGGAACTGGCGAAGGCGTGATTCCCGTGACCGTGAAAAGAGAGATTTGAGTCGAGAAAGGGATCAGAGTCCATACAGAAGGCATGATCGTTCTCGCTCTCGTTCTCATGGACGGGATGACCGCCTTAGGTCAAGATCTCCTCGAAGTCGAAGTCATGGTCGTAGTCATAGAGAAGACAGCTATGAGGATGGTCGATATGAGAGAAATGAAAGGCGAAGGGACCGTGAAGATAAACGTCAACATGACCATTACTCTGTGGTACTTTTATATTCCAACTTTCTGTTCTCTAGATATTTTTCAGATTATGTCATTTAGCGACAATGTTGTTCTGTAGGCTCCATCAGCTACTGTTGTAGTAAAGGGTCTTTCTCAGAAGACGACAGAAGAAGATTTGTACCAGATACTCGTATAGTTCTCTCATCTTGACCTGAAATCCATTTGAGCTTGGTTTCTTCCCTGTTCACATCATATATGATTTTCTTTGACCTTGTTTGCTGGAATTAGGCTGAGTGGGGACCCCTTCGTCATGTCCGTGTGATCAAAGAACGTAACTCTGGCATCTCTCGAGGATTTGCTTTTATTGATTTCCCCTCTGTGGTACTGTGTACAGACATGCTATCAGCAGTTCTATTTTACTGTCTTGTGAAGGGAAAGATCAAGCTAATTGTTGTGAAACAGGGTGCTGCACAAGCAATGATGGATAAGCTTGGAGAYGAGGGTCTCGTCGTGGATGGAAGAAAGCTTTTCTTTGAGTACAGGTAGATTTTATTTCCATTGAGTTTGTATCTTTACGCTATCTCATGCTTAATCAATGCAATAATGTACTAATTAGCATATAAACTGATTTAGCGCTTGAGTAGTTTGTATCTTTGCSAGGGGAGCATCGAATTCTAGAAATTGATTCTAGTAGTAGTATATCTTTTGGCTAACCTCTTAAAGCAACATAGTACTTTCTTTTGGTTATTTAACAGCATAGTTAAATTTCAATTCTTGTTATCACACTGAGAAAATTAAGTACTTCATCTGCATCTATTCCTGGCTTGCGCTGGAATTTTCTTCTGCTTAACTGCAAGAGCGTTATAAATATTAGGCATCTTACCCGGCGGAAAGGCTACATCTAGTACTGGACCGATGATTTGGACGATATGCCCCAGGTTGTTTTTTTCAAGCGTGGAAACCCCAGAACTGGAAGTAGTAGGATTTATTCTCATAATAATAAAGAAAATATGTCATAATTGGTTGCCAAAATTATCGAATTCAAAACAAATATCCAATGGTCAAATATTTGCTTTCAGAAAAAGAAAAAATGAATAGCTTAAGTTGTTTTGTCCTCGTACTTTTCTGACATTTGGACATATTTTTCTTCTTCCATGTTCTACTTTTGCACATGTCAGCCAGCTTTTGTACTTAATTCTTTTCTGATCTGTGGGTTGTTGAARAATTCAAATTTTGATCTGATTCTGATATGCTTTGATTTAATTTTGAGCTCTTACTCTGCATACTTTTGGGAATGTGTTTCAAAGTGTGTTGATCCTTTGTTGATGTGCTTTCAGTTTCTGTTAAATTTATCACGAAATGCTCCTGCAATAAATTCTTGATTTTTGTCTTTCTGCTGCAGTAGTAAGCCCACAGGCAGTGCTAATGGGCCTCAGGGATTTGACAATTCGTCAAGATCAGGTCATGCAAACCACCGGAGTATGACAGTACCATCTGACTGGATGTGCACAATCTGTGGTTGTGTCAATTTTGCACGTCGTACATCATGTTTTCAGGTGTGGTTTAGCTCATTTCACGGAAGTGTTTTGCCTGTATCTAAATGTTTCTCGTCTTATCAGAGTTGGAGCATAGGAACACTGATTTTTTTTCCCATTCACAATCAATTACCACTATGACAGCTGATGTATTCGTGTGGTGCCATTATGGCTTGTAAATGGAAGTCCTACTGGGCTTAAATATCACGTGTGATTTTTTTTGGTTTTAATAACACCTGTATTAAAGGTGAAATCAGTAGCGTATCCATGTCCAACATTTGCATACAGCCCCAAGATAGATTTAATGATATCTTATGCTGTTGATGGGATTTTTTCTACTATATTGGTGGCAGTGTAATGAACCAAGGACAGATGATGCTCCCCCAGCTGATATGGCGTCATCAAATCCCACCCCTCTAGGGAAAAGAGGAGATGCAGGTTAGTGTTGCTGGTTCTCTCTATTGTAATACCTCCATTCAGCAGGGAGGAGATCTTCCTAAGTTGATAAGTTAGCAGGTCCGACACATGTTTTGGTTGTCCGTGGATTGGATGAAAATGCTGATGAGGAAATGCTTCGTTATGAATTTTCGAAACATGCTCCTATAAAGGTATATTTTGCAGCTGCAAGTACTGCTACCACAGCTTTTACTTGCTTATCTTCATACTCTTTTATGCTTTGGACTCTAGCTAAGAATGAGTCTTTTTGTGTTTGCAGGACCTTCGTCTGGTCAGGGACAAATTCACTCATGTTTCAAGGGGATTTGCTTTCGTGCATTTTTACTCGGTATGTTGTTCTGTTATTCAACTTTGTTTTGAGGAACGCGTAAACATCTAGCTCTTTTTATGCTCATTTTGCACATAAACAGATGGATGTTCAATATCTGCAGGAAGATGACTTGATAGTATTAGAAAAGTGATGTCTGAAGTGCATATCAGTAACTTGATAGTATTAGATGAGTTTTTACATCATAGGCTGGAGATGCTAAATGTTTACTTTGACATGTGCTGACGCTGAAAACACGCTTCTTGATGTGCTTTTGCCCTTTTCTGCGTATTTCTGGGCTGTTGAGCACGTTTTTCTTCAAATTTTACAACCATGAAATACGTAAGTAAAATACAAAGAAGTGGGGTAATGATCTATTTTCTCTTGTTTTACATTTCAGCTTTGAACTCCTTATCCTAGGTACATTGGAGCAAACTTTTGGTAACTGCATGCTTCATCTAAAATCGAGTTACTTTCCCTTCAGTGAAAATCTGAACATCAATTATGCCTTTGTGTTGTTACCGAAATCTTAAAAGTTTTTTTAGTGAACTTCTTGATGAAAGTTGCAGCCCCTTTGGATGAATAGACTGCTCTTGGTAATTTTTCTTTTTCAGGGAATCCTGGTGTCCTCATACATATGGTATTTCTTCGCTGTACTTTTCTTTTGTCTTCAGGTTGAGGATGCTACAAAATCTCTTGAGGCAACAAATGGGACAACCCTGGAGAAGAATGGGCAAATTCTTCGAGTTGCATATGCAAAAAGTATTCTTGGACCGGGTTCAGGGTCATCAGGAGCTTCTCAGTCAAGTAGTCTTGCTGCTGCTGCAATTGAAGCTGCAACATTTGCCCAACAAGTAATTGTTCTGGCTGCTTTATGTCATATTGTTGCATACCTCTCATCTGACAGGAAAGAAAGATGATTTTGTTTGGTGATCTGTTATTCTATTGCACTGTTGTAAAAACATTNTATGTCATATTGTTGCATACCTCTCATCTGACAGGAAAGAAAGATGATTTTGTTTGGTGATCTGTTATTCTATTGCACTGTTGTAAAAACATTATCTCCAGCTTCCAATCTCCTTAGAAGATCTTTTATGTAAAACCATTCAGGGTTTGCCCCGTCATCTTTATTTATTTATTCAGCTTAATGTAGTGTTCAGTTTGTTGTTGTGCTGCTACATAACCATTGATTTTTATAGCTCTTGAATTGTTGTGTTGGTTAGAAGAAGTAGGCTCTTACTTTGTTTTGTACAAACTGATCATTGATGCTTCTTTTCATTATCTAGTATGATGCTATTGGGTGGGCACCGAAGGAATATAATCCTGCAGATAAACAATGTGGGCAAGAGCAGGTCGGTGGAGTTGCAGGTCAAAGTGATACATCAGCTCCACAGTCTGGTTTCGTCTGGGATGAAGCCTCTGGCTATTATTATGATGCCGCTTCTGGATTCTACTATGATGGCAACACAGGTATGTCATGGTTCATATGATCTTTTGAGTGCATGAGTGGATATGTATCCTAATTTCTTGACTTTTGGGATCTGATTTATTTACTATACTTTGCAGTTGAAAACTTCTTTAACTTGTTTGTAGCTGTTRCCTCAATTCCTGTAAAATCCAAATTGTGCAGGTCTGTATTATGACGGCAATAATGGCATCTGGTATTCGTATGATCAACAGTCTCAGCAGTATGTTCCTTGTACGGATCAGAATATTGGATCATCTGAAAAGCAATCTGAAACTTCCAAGACATCTGATGGCTCCAGTAATAGAAAAGTAGTCATATCTGCTCCAGCTGCCACAATAACATCCAATGAGAAGGCTGCTTCACTGCCTGATGCTATCCAGGCTGCTGCCAATGCTGCAATTGCTGCAGAAAAGAAAGAGAAAGAGAGAGCAAAAGAAATAAAACTTGCTTCAAAGAGCAGCATATTGGCTAACAAGAAGAAGATGAGTAATGTGTTGACTATGTGGAAACAGAGAAGCCATGAAGGTCAAGCACCACGTGTAGCTCTTGATGACAATCTGCCATCTGCCTCTACAGAAGACAGATCCAATTTGGTTGGGGTATCTACAAAGAATAAATTTAAAAGTGATATAGTTGCTCCGAAGGAGAATGTGTCGGACTCCTCCGGATTTACCATGAATTCGGCTTCACAATCTGTTGCGGAATCTCAGGAAAGGCCTCGCACTGCGAGTAATAGCTCTGGCGGAACACTGAAAGGGGTGATTAGGGGCTCTGGAATTGGAGTTGTAAAATCAGATACTCTCTATACAGGAACATCAGGGAGTGCTTCCACTCCATTACATGCTGCCACGTCTTCTGCAGGTTCATCTTCGCTGATAAACATGGATGCTTCGACAAATATGACGCCTTTCAGAACAGATGCTTCTGCTTTGGGTTCTTATGCACCTGCTGCTGCTGCTGGAAGTGGTAAACGAAGGTTCTCAGAGATGCCACAGCAACTGTCTCTTCCAAATAAGGATCAGCCTCAAACCACATATAGAGATCGTGCAGCTGAACGGAGGAGCTTATATGGTTCATTATCTTCATTTGGAGGTGATATTTCAGAGCTTGGGCCTGGGGATTCAAGTAAGGTTTCTTTCAACCATTTGATATTTACATCTGTTATTACCTTCCCATGTTTTCTATTCCTTTGAACTCATTATCAGCTAGGTATTTTATTGACGAATGCACTTGGAATAGTCTGCCCAAGCTTAATGACTTGCCTAGTTTAGTTAAAGGGGAATAACAAGAGATAGACAAGGTTCCAATGGTGTCTGCTAATTTTCTTTCTCTTGGGATGTATATTGACTTGTGAGAAATCTATCTTCTTGTTTGCTTGCTGGGTTTTGAAGATCGAGAATCGACATACAGAAGGGGTGCATTAGATTCAATGCCTTTTCCCCCTGGTGTTGGTGGTGGACGTGGGACCGGAGATGCTAATTGTCAGAGCTTTGAGGTGATTACAGCTGACAAGGCAATAGATGAGAACAATGTTGGCAATCGGATGCTTCGTAGTATGGGCTGGCATGAAGGCTCGGTACCATTTCTCTCCTTCACTTAAATGGATATGTTTCCTAGTGCTTCTTAGACAACGTTCTGGTGTTATCCTTCACTTAAATGGATATGTTTCCTAGTGCTTCTTAGACAATGTTCTGGTGTTAACTTTGCTATTGAAGATGAAAACTGGGATTTATGATTGAGCTTACAGTCTATTACATCGTATTGCTGTCAAGTGGCGTCATTTGCTATTTTGTTGGTTGTGTTTGACACTTTGCAACTTCTTATTTGGAATGTTCCTCAATCTAAGTTGTGTTATATTCAATCGAGCATATGTAGTGGCTGGTTGGCATTTTCTATATGTGTATGCAGGATCTGACTTTATATTGTGGGACTTTTGTTTGGTTTCTGTGCATTGTTCTAATTCCAGGGATTGGGTAAGGATGGGAATGGTATGGTAGAGCCTGTCCAAGCACAGGCCATTGATAGTAGAGCAGGATTAGGAAGTCAGCCGAAGAAGCAAGATCCAAACCTTGAGGTGCAAGCAGGAGATAGCTACAAAACTCTCATTCAGAAGAAGGCAATGGCSAGGTTCCGAGAAATATCTAGCTRAACTTATTGATCATGGGAAGGTTTGTAGATCTTCAGAAGTGGCACTGATAATYCGTGGATAACTAATAGATTGATTCAGGTTTTGATGTCACCATGTTGGTGACTCTTGTGAATTGTTTTTGGTTTTTCTATTGTAATAGTTTGCCTTGTAGCAGGATATCATCAATTCCATAAATTCGCCTTTTTGGCTTTCAACTGGCTTTGTTGYTTTAGCGCTGTCCTTTAATCTGTTTTCATTTTGATAGTAGGTGCTCTGATTGTACTTCATTGCGCCATGGATGAGGTCTGTCGTTTCACATRATAGTGACGGTCAGAGTAGCTTGAAGTTTCTGGATTTTCTATGTTCTTTGAGTTGGCAAGGTTGTCRAGACAGCGTTATGACTGAGTACTACTAAAATGCATTGGGATATCCGTTGACAAACTATTTCATGCATAACTGGGGAAGAACTTGACCCGATCGAACAATCAAAAGCTATCAGATATCAAATATCCTCTTGACCTTTTAGCCATTCGGGTAGAACATTGTACGTTAGGCAAATCTCATCTTCTGAACTATGATTGACATATTTGTATCGCATAACGAAGAAAAAGAACCGCTGATTTTTAGTAGTCAGACGTCTCGCCACAACTCCCAATTGGAGTTAAATATAGGAGGCCAATGGCTTCTGTTTAAATTATGAGTTAAATTTACTTAAGAAAAAGTGATTGAGTTAACGAGTAACAATTAAAAAAATTAAAATTTATATTTGTAGTTTGAAATTTTTTTTGAATTAAATGTTAAAATATATGGTTTTTTAAATTAAATGTGAGTGGCAAGATGTCATCCAAGGCTCCAGAACATTCGGATTTGTACTTATTGCGCTTTGGAAACTGGAATTAGCCGAACTGATTTAAAGCTTCTTGTTGTTGCTCTTTTTRGCCTCTATTTTTTGGTCCCATTGGAGCAAGCTTTTCATGCCTTCTGCGCTTCGATTCAGTCCCTGTTGCAGAAATTGATTTCCYAGTTCGAAACCTGGGTAGAAACGGCGGCTCTTATTTGCTATTATTGCATCTAAGAAACCAATGTGTTTCACTTCAACGTGCGAGAAAGAATTCTTGCTGTTGCTGTGTTTCAATCATATATGTCTTTCCCGCCAAATCTCGTGACAAAAAGTAGGACCGTAACATTTAGACCATCCAGCACTCAGCTCAAGTTATCCTCAAGAGTAGTAGAAAAATTCGTCAAAACTCAGAAAAATCTCTCCAAACCCATCCCGAAGCTCTGGTCTGATACAAATGAAGTCGATATCTGTGATCTTGACCGTGATGGAGTTCCCTGGTTGATGCTCAGCCACCCCATTCTGCGAATTTTGGACTCATGTAATTCCAGTCTGCATCAATTCAACCAAGTTCATTGCCAGCTCGTTGTCTTAGGCCTCTTTCAGCACTCCCTTGCTGCGAGCCGAGCCATCAAAAAGCTTTGTTCGTCAAAATTTACTCTTCCTCATGCTATAAGAATTTTTGATAACCTTGAAAGCCCAGATGCATTTTTGTGTAACACCATAATTAGAGGCTACGTGAACTTCAACSACCCAGAAAAGGCATTAGCTTTTTATTATAATAAAATGGTTTACAATGGAATCTTTCAAAATAAGTATACGTTTCCTATATTAGTCAAGGGTTCTGCTGATTTGGGATTGCTGAGAGAAGGTCAAAAGATTCATACTCATGTTGTGAAGTGTGGGTTTGAGTCGGATTTGTATGTTAGGAATGCTTTGATTCATGTGTACTCTGTTTGCTGTAAAGTTGTGGATGCACGGAAGATGTTTGATTTGAGTTCTGACTCGGATCTGGTGACATGGAATACGATGATTGATGGTTATGTGAAGAATGGGGAAGTGAGTATTGGGCGCTCGATATTTGATAGGATGCACAAAAGGGATGCCRTTAGCTGGAATTCAATGATTTCAGGCTATGTTGGGGTTGGAAATATGGAGGCAGCAAAGGAGTTGTTTGAAATGATSCCTTTTCAAGACATTATTTCTTGGAACTGTATGATTGATGGGTATGCCAGAGCTGGAAACAAGAATGCTGCTAGGATGTTGTTTGATCAGATGGATTGTCGGAATGTTATTTCCTGGAATACTATGTTGGCTCTCTATGTGAGGTTCAAGGATTATAATGAATGTTTGAGATTGTTTGATACGATGGTGGAGGAAGGAAATATTGAGCCGAATGAGGCTACATTTGTGAGTGTTTTGACTTCTTGTGCATACTTGAGGAGGCTTCATAGAGGTAAGTGGATCCGCTCRTATATAAAGCACAGTAAAAGAATTGAGCCAGACGTGTTACTCTTGACTGCTCTATTGACAATGTTTGCGAAGTGTGGGGCTATGGATTTGGCTAAAGAAGTGTTTGATGAGATGTCAGAGAAAAATACAGTCTCCTGGAATTCCATGATTATGGGTTATGGGATGCATGGGATGGGAGAGAAAGCTCTTGAAATGTTTCTTCAGATGGAAAAGAGTGGACAGGCACCAAATGATGCAACTTTTACCTGCATATTAAGTGCATGCACTCATGCAGGAATGGTTTTAGAGGGATGGTGGTATTTTGACTTAATGCATAGGGTTTACAATATAGAACCCAAGGTCGAGCACTATGGTTGTATGGTTGGTCTCCTGGGCCAAGCTGGTTTGTCGAAAGACTCCGAAGAATTTGTCAAGAATATTCCTATAGAGATGGGACCAGCTTCATGGGGATCTTTGCTTTCAGCATTTAGGACATACTCAAATGTAGAACTTGGAGAGATTGTTGCTAAGCGATTGATTGGGATGGAACCAGATGATATTAGGCCTTATGTGTTATTGTCAAACATATATGCTGCAGAAGGACGGTGGGATGATGTGGAGGATGTGAGGATGATGATGAAAGAAAAGGAGGGAGAAAAGATTGCAGGGTCTAGCCAGATTCAGTTTTTAGATTCAAGAGCCTATTTATGTCATGGAAATAGGTCAGACCACAAGATGAGAATGGTTTACGCTATGTTGACTGAAATAGGTATCCAGATGAAGTTGTCATGCAGACAAYCGGAAAGAATAGGAAATTTCTAATCACAGCCTCTTGATAAAAAATTTTAAAGATTGGTTATCTAGAAATAATTTCCTACATAGAGGAATCATCTGAGACAGAACATATCAAATGAAATTATTGATAATAAATAGAGTAAATTTGATGAAGAAACTTAATGGAAGACAACAAGTGCACGTGAGAGTTGTTCTGTTGTTGTATGGAGCCTTAAGCATTATTTCTCGAATAAAGGTCAGAGTCGTCTGGTGTTTGTATTCAGTTTCAATTATTTGTGATAGAGGACTGTCCAAAGTTGAAGAGTAAAATATGCTTGAACCCAACAAGCCAGCAGATATGATTGGAGTCGATTGTAAAGATGCTACACTGGTTTGTCAAGCATGGATGCTTTTGGCTGGACATGATCCGCCATTCCACCACAGGTCAGRGATGGGGATATGCTTATGTCTATGTCGGTATTTTTGCTTCGTCATTCATAAATATAGAGCTAAAGGAGGAACTCTTATTTCAGATTGTTGCTTGAGTTGCTCTTGGTGGGTAATCCCATTGCACTGAGTCAAGCTGTTGTCATCTTGTAAACAGAAAATTGTTGTTGACATCTTTTTGGAGCGTCGCGTGGAATAAATCTGCATTCCTCACTTTCTGCGAATGTGTAAAATCCGAATTGCTAGATATTTAGAAACCAAGAGTTTAACCATTCTGACGCTATATGTCTTACTTACTGAAAGAACTCAATTGACTGGCATCAGTAATTAGACTCTAGGCAATCAATGTTCCGTCGCTTTAAATGTTGGAATTGAAAGGTAATATTATAATTGGTGCATCTTGATCTCCTACGGCAAGAAGACCAAAAATGTAATGCATACAATCCGCCATAATATCTCAAAGCATTCCACTTGTCTCTCTTGATAATGCTGAATGGTAAGTGGAAACAATCTTTTCGTATCCAGACGAGGGACAAAAGAAATGGAAAAGATGACATTCGGAGGGTTCATGTCACTCATAGATGACTTGTAAAATGAGTTATCAGAGTAGCACGAGTGGACTGTATAGTCTCCTTACAGGAAAGAAAATTTCTAAGAGAAAATGTGATTGTAGTCTACATTTTTCTCTGATTGAACTTCCATATGATATCCACTTGATCTTGTTTAGGTGTCATTTAACATCAACCATCAAGCATTGGCATCCAACTCTTCTGCAGTTTCCCCATGTGCAAAGTATCAAACATAAAATTGAAASAGAGGAGGAAGAAGAAGAAGAAAAAGAGAAGAAATACATTTTCACTTTGGTAATTCTTCTGTAACAATCTCTTTGTTTTCTAGTGCAACTATCTTTGCATGAGAAGTATGTGCTGTCTCAAGGACTTGCTTAGTTTTCGTGCTTTATATGTTTTYTTCTTTCTTTAGAAATATTGCACTTCATTCTTATAACTGTTGTCCCTTCTTTTTCTCTTTTTCTTTTTCTTCTACTGGTTATATCATTTGGATTTAAAGCGCACTATTGTGGAGATTTTGTGCTGTGGCGGGAGTCAGAAAGAGAAGTAATATCGTTTGTGTGGAAAGCAAAAAGTTATATTGATTAAAACTGCTAATTTAAATTGAATAAGAGAACTGCAAATGTTTTAAAGGGAAAACTGCAAAGWTTCCCAACATGTTGACAAATACAGATGTGAAAGCAATCGTTTTTCATGGCAGGATTACCAATTTGGATACCCATTATAAAACTCTGTTACTTTTGTAGTCATTCTTACTTTAATAGTCAGCAGTTGGGTGATTACATCTGGAGATTTGGCTTATGCTAGTGTTTATAAGAAAAGAATAGAAAATACATATAAAGGAAAATATGAATTGGCTAAGGCGCTTATTAAGCATGCAACGTAATGAATCAACAACAGTGAACTGTCAGCATCTTTGGCTAAACATTTACTTGTACTCCTGAGTCATATGTCTCTCCGGGCTTCCAGTTTCCTGGTATGTTATTGACTGGAACTACCCATGTCTCATCTCCATCTTCACCACTAAATAGCATCCTTATTGACAATGGTCCGCTTGGGGGTGATGCTGTTGCCCATACTGCTCCATGAGAGCGATCCAGTAGCTTGCACACGAAATTTTGTGTCTGTAGATAGAAAATTTTCATCAATTTCTGAAGTATTATAATCAAGAAATCCACCTGCCTACAGTCTACTAAGAAATTATTATCATGGAGAGTTCAAAATGACATAAGATTCATGGCTTGTTCAAATTATTTGATATTTTATTACTAAACAAAAAACCTCGCTGTTAGAAGTTGAGTGCGCTTGCAATATTCAGCTGAAAGTAAGATATAGGGCATATTTACCTCACACAGCTGCACAGCAGTGATATCCCTCTTGCCCTGTTGATCCCATATTACAAAAGCCAAATAATAAGGGTTGTTGCTGCTTTCATGGATCTTGAAAGTAATATTTTTGTTGGGGTAGCTGCATGAGACCCTGATTGAAGAGATAAAATTAATGGAGATCTCCATGAGTTGGTTGTAAATACTGTATTGCTGTCAAGAACATGACGGGATGCATTTGACTACAATGATCACATATATATGTTGTAGCTTTTATATCAGGTTAAACACAAGAAGAAACAGGTTTTTCTACGAAGTTTGAGATTTCCCTAAAGGTTCAAACTTTTTAGTTCCAAAAAGCAGTTGTTATTTCTTTCTCTGGAAAGAGAATAAGGTTTTTTTAACTGAACTTCCTATTGCTTCCATCTAAATCTCCAAATTGTATTCCCTTGTAGGTTTTTTTCCGTTGTCAAGCATATGAAAGAATGAAGCAAAAGTTGCTCACCTCCTATATTCGATGTCAACTATCCCAAGTGCCATTAAAGAAGCTGCTGCGTCCGCGTTCTGAGCCATCCGACTAAAGGCTCTCTGGCTCAGAATAAAGTCCGTCCTATCACTGCTCCCGTGGTCAGTTATCACTACTGTTAATCCTTCATTAGAGCAATTGTAACCATTGGTGCACCTCACCTGAAAAGAAGCAGCAGAGAGTTCAAATCCGAATCAGGCACTTTGATTGTACACGGTAAGCAAAATCCTAAGCTCACTAACAAAATAATTTCATTCTTCTCATTAACAACAGCTTATTTTATTGCTGAATAATCACCTGATAACATGCGCCACATCCCAAGCCACTTCTGTAGAGTTCTGATGCAGCAGACACATCTCCCCCATTGATTGTTGCACCTAAAGTTCCAAAGCCACATTCACCAGCTGCAGATATATCAAGCATAAAATGAAGTTAATTTAGTGATATACATACAAGCATGAGTTTGTATAACACACAGGCATTCAAACGTTTATACTCTTTCTGTCTACAAATGCATGTAATCTAACTCTTACTTTCTGTGCCTTTTTCAGTAGAATTGGGGTAATGAGCAGCCCGAGACGGGATAAAGCAATCAGGACATGTTGCAGAGTTCCCAAAAGTTTGCAGCGAAAGAAGAGTTGCAAAAAGGATCAAGAGACATTGTAGAGGGGCCATTTTACGATTAAACTTGATGCAGGAGAAGAGAAAAGACAAAAGTTGGTTGTGCACGAAAAAGGATGACCTCTATAAGCATATATAGGGAAGTAGAATAACCGGCCGCTTTCAGTTTGGTAAAACTTGCGACTTTGACATCCTTTTTCATATCCATTTTGAACCGATGAATTTGACATTGTTTCTCAGCAATCTTTCTTAGACTTTGCTTTATACTTGTTTTAGATTGTGTACACAAACTACTTTATGGCCTCCGATATAATTTATTAGTAATTTCTGGTATGATCTGTCTATTCAGAGGCCACTCGATCTTCATTCGATTCCAAGAATTCCTTAATCACAATCATTACTTCCGCCAACAGCATGTTCTGGAGTAGAAAGTAGAAAAAATTGTCAAATTCATCCTTTTGAATCCTAGACTTTCTTAGATAAGATTGTGGGACAATTCGTAGGAGTATGACACCAGAGAGATAKAGCTGAATTTGAAGAACAGAAATAGACCAGACAAGTTAGGCAATTTTGCACCCAGAACGTCTGCTGACTTCTGTATGTGCCTATTACTCAGTAGCCAACCAGCCGAGACACAAGGATGATATTTAGCCGTCGGGTAGCAACGTCGCAAAGTAGGAACATTAATACGTAATCAGTTTGTATGCAAGGAGAACATCACTGTACACAATCTGCATTGTGGAATSAAATTAAGGAAAGATCAAGTCTCAAGCTGYGCTCAAGATGACCAATTACCTMGGCCCAAGTATGCAAGACATCAGCCATGACGAAGAAAGCACTTTAACARGGGACAGATACCCTGSAAGTAGCCAATTTGAATATCAAGACCTCTACTTCTGCGAAGACTACCGTATCTAGAATCGTCCTTGATTTTACAGCCRCCTGCGAGATTTCAAGATTCCATTGTATATAGTGCGACAGTGGTCCTGAAATGATATTTATTTTTACTGGTGGCCCCGAAATTATATCCATATATACTGGTCCGATAGGTCTTCACCTGGGACGGTCCTTCCGGGATGTCGAGGCTTATATAAATTAGTCTTTATGTTCAATAAAAGCAAAAACTAAATGGTAATCGGCACTCTACTTGAGACATATCCTAAAATTTAGGACCTTCAAATCATGAACGCATAGAAAAGGATCCCATAGAAAAAGAGTACGAAATCAACAAACTACATACGTAGTATCTAGATCGCATGTATTCAAATCAAACCATACGAAGTACAAACAAAACCAAGGAAAAGAAAACGCTAATCTACAGTKCCGTTAGCCGTTTATTTTAACTATCAGGCTGTGCCGGTAACGCCCAGGTCCTGTTTGTCTTCATCCTTGCCGGCACCAAACACCGGACCACCTAGGCCGGCGGCATCCTCGACCTTGTCCTGCAATTTGTCAATCTGAATCCCACCTTCATCTTCCTTGGAACGAATTTCCAATTTGGTCTTATTTTCTCCTCCTTCCTTTGATTCGTATACTGTGGGAGTGAACGACCCCGGCGGTTGCGCTCCTTGCGCACCTGACATCTTTGATATACTGAAATGGCTAGAAATCTGATCAAGACTATYGCCTGGGAACTGGAACTCGCCTTGTCTTTCGATTTCTACTTCTGCATGGCACGTTTTATTCGGTGATGAGTAGGTAGTTTGTACAGCGCAAAGCCACCTATGGTTACACGTACACCTTCGCCGTGTTCTACGTGTTATTCATGCATGCTTATGTATTTTCTTTTTCCTTTTCCTTTTCTTGGATAAATATTTTTTCTTTTTCTTTTCTCCCTCCTATTATTGTAGAGAATATTTTTGCCCTATATAATTTTTATGTTGTAGAAGATAGTTAATTTTTTTTTAATTAGATTTGGAGTGAATTCATTCGTTTAAAGTTTGTTCTCTTAAATTTATATTTTAATTGTTAAAAAATATTTTTTAAAAAATATATTTTTAATCATTTTCAAAAAGTATTTCTATATTACTTTTTTTTTCTCTACATTCTAAAGTTAAAAATTATTATAGATGGTTTAATTTTAAAAAAATTAAAAGGAGCTCTAATAATGACAAACGAGCGGACTCGCTGACATAGGACTGAGCAAACCAAGCTCCAACCCTTGAGTCGGCCAGATGGGCCGAGCTGGCCAAGCTGATGAGTCAAGAGTTGGGCTCAGCTAGGGTTGGATRCCTAATCGGCAAACTCATAAGCGAGTCGAGCTAAGCTTGACAAGTTAGCCGATATTTTTTTATTTTTTCATATATAGTTATAAGTTTGTAATTTATTAATTTAAGCCTTATTGAAAGGATGCTTATAATTATATTATGTAAGGAAATGATTGTTAAGTAAGGGAATGAACATTTTGTAAGGAATGAAGGAATAAAAATTCATAGTATCGAGTAAAGAAAATTGATAATAAGGAAATAATATTTAAAAAAAGTAAATGTGTAAGCTTTAAATTGTTTGAATCAAGCTTTAGATGGCGTTGAGCTCGATGAGTTGGCCAAAGTAGGAATTATTCAAACTCGCTTCGTGTAGCATTTGATTCGACCTCGACCTATCAAAAATTTATAATATCATAACAAGTCGACAGTTAGTCTGAGCCCAAACAGCTTAGGACCCTTATGTCATTGCTAAGAAGTTACTTATAAGGCGAACAAAACCTAATGTTGATATTTAAGAACAGTTCATATGCGAGGATATTTTAAGAGATTTTTCACCTGCATAATAAAATTCTTGTAAGAAAGTGTAAATATTTATTTAAATCTTTTCTCTTCTTAAGTGAATGTCTACGTCTCACTGAAGTAAAAGATTTGGAATAGTTTTTCATTATTTACGAATTGTCAAATTAAGCACTTAATAATAAGGAAATGAGGGGTTAATTTGGTATCATGTATTGGTGTCGCCTTGGCATCCGTAACATTCTTAAAGGTAAAATGTTAAATCATGAAATTTTATTAAGAAAAATAGATATTTATCATATATCACATTCACCCAATATTCAATTTAACATAAAGTAAGTAAATAAAATAATTTATCTAAATATCTTACAAATATTCAAGGCTTCCATGTCGATATAAGGTTCAATCCTTAACTCCAATTTACGTTTTGAATTTGAACCTTGATTAGGATAAATAAAAAGAGAGACTCAAATACCCTTTCTAATTTTTTTTATATAATGCGTTTCTTAATTTTATGAAAGAAGATACTTTAAACAATTATTTTATTTTATAAAAATGTTTCCTCTCAATGCTTTCTCCAAATACAAAAAAAGGATATATATATATATATATATATATATATATATATATACACATATTTTTTAAAAAACTTGTATATCATTTATTTACTTTTAAATATTTAATAGAGAATAGTTTTTACTTCCTCAATATCGAATTAAATACATATGTTTTTCGATAATATAATAAAAAACTCATTATGTTTAATTGAAAAGGTAATGAAATCAACTTCAAACATAAAATATTAGAAATGGATTGGCCCGTGAAATGATAACTTTTCTTTTCCTCGTGATCTTTTTTAATAATGATTTATTTGGACATACTCTTTTGCCAATTTGAGGCTATAAAATGGACCAAAATGAAAATACACAAAATCCCATTGTTAAGAATGGAAACAAACAGGGGACCTAATTTCTTAGGTAGGAATTTTAATTGAACGAAGTCATATTATATGTATTATAGTAATATATTTTAATAAAATTTGTAGATATTTAATTTGGATGTATTAGAACTATTTTTTTTTAA
>MEJB01000002.1:5530738-5545370 GCA_001752375.1 Rhazya stricta | reverse complement strand
GAAAACAGAAGTATAGGTCGTCTCTATATGTCTTGGCTTCTTGGGATATATTCTTTGAGACCGTCTTCTAAAAGTTGAGCGTGTCGTTTTCTTCGTGTCTGTGTTTATAGTTCTAAGGGTTCTTGCCACGGTTTTTCTTTACTAGTGACCCTTCTGGGTTACCCCTTTGTCTAGTTATTTTTGACTTACCTGGTAAACCCGAGACGAAAGTATATATTCTCTATCTAGAATTAATATCTCTCTCTCTGAGTTACTCGACTGCTTTAATCACTTATAACTAAAGCACTTGCTGATATACTCTCCTCTCTCTGAGATACTTTGATATTAGGTTGAACTTAATTTCGTTGGGTTTTCAATCTAATGCTACTGTAATCAAGTCTACTTAGGTAAGGTCCTGCGGGCTTCCTTTTTTTCCTTTTGTTTTTTTGTGTGTTTGGCCTGTTGATAGACTAATCAAAATTTTGTGGAAGTTAATGGTACAGGATATTAGTATGCGAGTGACAAGTTAGCAATCGAACAAAGCTTATGGGGCCAAAAATAATAATTTTGCTAGCATAATTTACCCAGGGGTTCACAGAGTAAAGATACGGCTATGCACACTCTCCAAAATCTCCAATCAGCTCATTTTTGCCTCTTACACTTTTTACTTCCTATTGCACTACTTCTGAAAYATTTTTGTTTCTGTTTCTTCTTTTGGAAGGATGTGCTCTTCCTGATTCTGTAGTCTTTGGAAATTTGTATGTTCTTTGGAGTCTAGTGCAATCAACGTTATGGTGTGACTATTTAGAGGTAATATGAATGATGGAGTAAGTCAAATTGAAGGATGCATGTCCTCATTCTGAGTAGGATCTTAAATTGAGAAAAAAATGCTGATCTTGCTACAGAAAAGAAATAAATGCTTGAAGAAAGAAAATGCTGAAATGTGTTAGAATTATGAAACATCAATAGATTTTTATGTATGTTTTTTGGCGTGTAAAGTATTCACCTTTAGCAGTTTGCAATATAAGTGTTTGTTTTCCATGGATAATTAGTGCATCCATGTTTGAAAACTTAAGTTCCTTTCTGAAATAAATCAGTCTATAACTCTTTAAGGCAATTACCTAGATAAATCATCGAGTCTGCCTCTATTTAAACTTCCAGGCTCAGCTTTCATGCGCATTCTGATAAATAATACTTTTAGGAGAATTTGTTCAACTTAAAGTTAAGTGCCTTAGTGCTAATACTTTTAGGTGTTTGTTTTCCAGAATTCTGGTTTCTTGAGAATTACATGGACTGCTTACTGTTCATTMTCTTTTCTGTAAGCAGCTTCTGCAGTCTCTCTCAGATCGCACCTCTAGAAGCAGTACTATTTGATGTTGATGGAACTCTTTGTGACTCGGATCCCCTCCATCATTATGCTTTCCGTGAAATGCTGCTGGAAGTGAGAATTATTCTCTGTTCTATATTTCATTAGCAGTTATTAAATAGATATGGTGCATTGTAAAGCATCATGTCAACATTGATAACAMCCTCTGGAAACTGTTGCTGAATGAGCTTTATTTGCTTGGCTTTAACAAAACTCCTGTGGAATATAAATAGACGCTGAAGAATCTATGTCATGGGCTTCATTGTTTCTACCATCTTAGCTTTAATGACATATACTTGGTCTTTCGACAGATAGGATATAATGGTGGTGTTCCAATTACTGAGGAATTCTTTGTTGAAAATATTGCTGGGAAACACAATGAAGATATTGCTACTTTTCTTTTTCCTGAAGATCATGCAAGAGGTGTAAAATTCTTGGAGGACAAGGAAGCTATGTTTAGAAGGTCACTATCATCAAGTTACCATCAATTTGTAAATTCAACCTTGTTATAGAACGACAATTTCATCTAGCTTCAAGCCTCTTATTCTGCATATTTGGATGTAAATACAGATTGGCAAAGGAACAGCTGAAGCCCATTGATGGCTTATACAAATTGCGGAAGTGGATTGAAGATAGGGGATTGAAACGGGCAGCTGTTACTAATGCTCCAAGACCTAATGCCGAACTCATGATCTCACAACTTGGTCTTTCAGATTTTTTTGAGGCAGTCATTATTGGAAGCGATTGTGAACGAGCAAAACCATTTCCTGATCCATACTTAAAGGGACTTGACGTACTCAAGGTGTCCAAGGATCACACTATCATATTTGAGGTTAGACATCTTTCGTGAGTTCTCATTTCAGCAAACATCGTGCTGTACTCCCTAGTATTTACTAGCTTCTGCTTGTTCAGGATTCTGTTTCTGGAATCAAAGCTGGGGTTGCAGCAGGGATGCCAGTAATTGGCTTAGCAACCAGAAACCCTGAACACTTGCTAATGGAAGCAAAGCCTGCTTTTCTTATAAAAGATTATGAAGATCCAAAATTGTGGGCTGTTTTAGAAGAACTTGATAAGAAAGCAAGAGCAACAGATGGTGTCTAAAACATTCACCATCTCATACTGATGTTAAAGTCATGCAGCAAAATAAAATCTCGAGCGAGCTATATGCTGCCGAGGAACTCTGTATTCTCCCTCAAATATTATTAGGGAAATGATTTTAAGTAATTACTTCATAGTTGATGATATCCCATATTGGTTCATGAATATGTTAGCTTTGATGGTGTTTATTGTGCCAATTTGTCTGTAACCTAGACATTTTGGATGCTCCGATAGGAGGAGTGAAGGAGCATATTATCTACAAAGGCATATTATCCCAGTGGAATGTTCCAAAAGCGTCTTGTCCAGTTTGGCCGTGCTTGTATTTTTTTTTCTAGCTTTTTATGCTGTTTAAGATGAAAAATACATTCTTCATAAATTAACTTGAAATATAAAAAGTAATTTAACATTCAAGGTATATACATATCGTGAAATTTTCTTTTCGAGGTGATAGAATTCTTTATTAGTAGATTCGATATTTTCTAATCAATCTATTTAATATGCGTGTTTGTTTAATTTTTAATTTGTATTGGTTTATATTTAATCTGTTTCAAGGTTCTAAACATAGAAAGAAAGAAAAGAAAAGAATCTTCAACTATAATTTTTAATAGGTTCTTAATTTCTTTCTTTTTTGGGAAATTTKCAAGAATTGATTCAGTGGCTTTTCAATAAAAAGAGGAAAAATAAATTCAGGCAACAAGAAGCTGCTTTGCGCTTTTCCCGCACTCGAACCGGAAGATTCTCCSTGCCTTGTTTATATTCTTCATCACCATGCGATCCAGCTTACAGGCCCTTAACAAGCACCGGCATTTCACTCATCACAATTTTCAAGAGAAATTCACTGCATTTAGCTAAATGATTCTAGATACTCATCACAAAATGAAGGCGGTTTCTAATGGTGAAAGCTCTGCAAATAGGTAATTTCACCTGGGATTCTTTCTTTCTCAAATGTACAGAAACAATATTGTTTAATGCGGAGAAGAAATCTTTTGTTATATTTAAGTCAAACTGCAATTTTTATTTGTTTTTGTTGGGGAGAACTTTTTGTTTGAGATTTTTATCTGATATCGATCATTTTAATTGGCCTGCTGGGATGGATTCTCGAGTTTGAATCTCATAGTAGTTTACTCTGTTGTCAAATCAATATACAGTTGGAAGATCGGGTTTTTTGGTATCTGAATCTGATATAGAACAGGAAGACAAATGATCTCTGTTTCCCTCGATGGGTCTGTGATAATTTCTTTTCCTCCCTTGTTTTTGGTTACATCAAAGTTTGTGTTTGTTCTTCTTATGGGAATTGAGAATTTCACTTTTCTCCTGTACGGTTCTGTAAGATTTTGTATGTCTGCTGAATATATAGACCAAATACATTTAAAAGAAAAATTGAAGAATCAACTCAGAATTATGAGAGTCAGTGGTAGTGGACAATGGTTCCTCACTCGTATGGTAGCAAGCAAACATAGTTCGTAGTTCCAAATATCCTGTTATTCCAAAATGCGTTTGGAAACCTCTTCACTTCTACACCTTCCAAAATTCGAATCAGCTTACTTTCCTCTTCCACTTTTTGTCCTGTTACGGACTGTATCTCGGACGTCTTCACTTTTTGTAAAATTTCTTGTTTGTGTTATTCTTTTAGTCCCTTACTCCAATGAGCTTTATGGTATACCTGTGAAGAGGTATAGTGAATGCTGGGATAAGTCGGGAGCTTAGGATCTATGGCCCTTTTCTAATTAGGTTTTAAGGTGAGAAACAGTGGTGATTTTAGTACTCAAAAGAAACAAACAATTATAAGGGTCAAAATGCTGAAATATGTCATGGTCTTGAAACATCAAGGAATCTATGTGTATTTTATTGGCTATCCGAAGTATTCGCCTTAGCATTATGCAACACCAATGTTATTTTTGTGCATAATTAGTGCATGACATGATTCAAATTTAAGGTTGTTATCCAAATAAATCATTTTGAGTCTACTGCTGTTTGAACTTTCAGTTAAAGCTTTCAAGGACACGTGATTAACAATTTTTGTTGGATGATTTCTTCGACTCAAACTTAGTTTCTTCGGTGCTAAAATATATTCTATTATTTTTCTTGACTCCTGGTTTGGTAAGAAAAAAATGGACTCCTACACTTCATTTTCTCTGGACAGTTCATACACCCTCTCTCAGGTGGCTCCTCTTGAAGCAGTACTATTTGACGTTGATGGGACTCTTTGTGATTCAGATCCCCTGCACTATCATATTCTCCGTGAAATGCTTCAAGAGGTCTGAATCATTGTTCTATTCTATATTGAATTGGCTCTACAACAAAACTAAGAAAAATTATCATGCATTTTAATTTATATGTCAATCACAATTAAATGTCTCTGGTAACAGTTTTTGAAATGATGTCTGTTTGCTTGGATTTAAATGCTTAACAAATGAGACATTTTCTTGATTCATAAACAGAGAGGATTCAATGGTGGTGTTCCTATTACTGAGGAATTCTATGTTAAGAATTATGCTGGGAGACACAATGAAGATGTTGCTACTATTCTTTTCCCTGAAGATCATGAAAGTGGCGTAAAATTCTTGGAGGACAAGGAAGCTATGTTTAGAAGGTTTATCATATCATACAGAAACCAKCATCTTGTAATTTCAACCCTGTAATAGATGCAGAAACTCTTCAAGCATCTTACTCTAAATAATTTGGGATATCAATACAGGTTAGCAAAGGAAAAACTGAAGCCCATTGCTGGCTTGCACAAATTGCAGAAGTGGATTGAAGATCGTGGTTTGAAACGGGCAGCTGTTACTAATGCTCCAAGACCTAACGCTGAGCTCATGATCTCAGAAGTTGGCCTTTCAGATTTTTTTGAGACAGTCATCATCGGAAGTGAATGTGAACATCCAAAACCATTTCCTGACCCATACTTAAAAGGACTTGAAGCACTCAAGGTGTCAAAGGATCACACAGTCATATTTGAGGTAAGAATTCTCTCTTGATTTTTCTTTCCAGCAAGCATTTTGCTTTACTCTGTAGTATTTATGATATCTTTCCGTTTGGTTAGGATTCTGTTTCTGGAATCAAAGCTGGGGTTGCAGCAGGGATGCCAGTAATTGGCTTAGCAACCAGAAATCCTGAGCACATACTAATGGAAGCAAAGCCTGCTTTTCTTATAAAAGATTATGAAGACCCAAAGTTGTGGGCTGCTTTAGAAGAACTTGATAAGAAAGCAGGTAGAGCAACACCTGATGCTTAAAACATTCACAATTTCCTATTTATGTAGAGATTCTCAGGGAAAAGGAAAAGAGCCATATGCTGCAGGGAGCTCTTATCCTCCCTGAAACATTATTTGGTAACATCACATAGTGATTGCTTCATAGTTGATGATAACATATTACAATGAGGTTGTTCCCGCCATCTSTTGATGGCCTGAAAAAGGGAACTTGGATTTGCATGCYTCAAGATCAACGTTTAATTACTTTTAATGTTATCCATTATAGTCGACAAAATTGAACTATTGATAAATGATTGACCCCCTTTAGCTCTACTATGATCCATGGTTTCCTACTTTTGGCAGATATTGGTTTAGTTCCCTCCCCCATCCTCTGTCTCTCTGTCGCCCTCTCTTATTGTACGATGTGCCATGTTCCATTAGAAACTGCTGTACACAGTTTTTAGTTCATAATAAATGGAAGCTATTGATGCCTTGCTTTCCCTAGTTATGCTTTTTGAGAAATGGAACAAAAAACTACTTGCTTTTTTAATGTATCATTCATTTTCTGAGGTTAAAGTTCTATAGCTACTAGCTACTACCGTCCCTCAACTCTTGAAGGGGTTAAATTCCCATCTCCCCGCCTAGACTCAGTGGATTGAATAAAAATGAAATGATAAGCATTAAGCATTTAAAATTCGGGTACACTGGAAAAATATACACAGAAAGAAAAAAAAATCCATTATGCAAAATCTATCATTTCGTCATCAGTTATGTTTCAGCCTGCATAAACATATGCATATCTTATCTCATCTAGCCCATAGCACTGCATCTATTTCATCTCTTGCAGACTTGTATAACTCCAGCCTCTTTGAACACTGTCGCCTCCTCTCCATCAACACTGGATCTTCATCCAATAATTGAGCTAGCTGATGGCCCTACAAGATCCAAGAATCATATTTCCGAAACATCATTTGCACTGAAGAAACTATTAAAAATGCAAATATGATCATCAATAGGCCATATCCTTGATGATTGCCATCGACTCAAGGAAGGAAGAATTTGGAAAAATACTGTACTAGTAAGCAAGAACAAGATGTACCTCCTTTTTCCCCACTTGTGTGTAGAAGTGGTCTAGTAAAGATAGTTTTGCTTCTCGGACTTGGCAATAAACTACAGCCTTGGGGATTGTATTCTTCAGAGTCTCAGATACCATGCCTACATAGGAGAAAACATTTGAAGCAATCCTCCGGAAGTGACCCTCTGCATAGCGCTCGGCAGCTATTGCAGAGGCATTCTGTTTTTCAGCTTTTTCTGTCTCTTGAGGGAGTTTCCGGAAGAAATCCACTGTCAAGTATGAAGATTCCATGTCAACCATTCGGAAAGCAGTCTTCTTGCTCTCGTCACGGAACCTTTCCAGTGCTTGATTTGCAGCATCTGCTATGTCTGTTCGGAGAGTTGGAAAACGTTTCAATTCCTGCATTGTGAGAAAATCACTTAACAGATGACACCATGATTTTTCAAAATGGACATAAGATGCTTGGCATACAAACCTCCGTTTCACCAATTGACTTCCGGACCAGTTCCTTCAAGATGAAGTGGACCTACATGACCACATGCCTCTTAAATTCAAAGTTCTCCCCGAAAAACTTCCATGCAAGAAATCAGAAAAAAGAAAGCTTACTTTACTAGTGGGACATAAAGTTATGAGGAACTTACTGCATCTACTGAAGCTTCAGCTGGACCTCTGAAATAATTAAGAGACCCTTCAATCAAGCGTCTGTAACCTTGCTCCGGTGCTATTAGATGAGGTTGGTATCCATCTGCCTCTGAGACAATCTTCTTAACATTTTGAAGTGAGAGGTAACGATCAAAGGGAAGTTTCCGCAGGGCAGCAGGAAGTTGGTAGTCAAAAATTCCATAAATCCGATCTCCTCCTGGCCGTCTATGAAGGGAAATGAAATTATAAAGATTTAGCTACTTTCGAGTCTTCTCTGAGTTTTATTTTTACAAATGAAAAGTAAGTGAATTATACATTTGATTTGACAAACTATTAACCATAATTAAAGAGAAAAAAGAACTTCTACTCTGACATTGAAGAGTATTAAACTAGGTTATCCGCAGCATTTTAGCGTGGTTTTGCTTTCTTTTCCTATTCTATACGCAAGCGGGGGGAGGCGGTAAGGGTGGTTTGGTTGTAAAATGCGTAGGGAAAGGTGTTTACCCTCCTTCCAGGTGCTCCTTAAGTACTCTGTCAAATGCACGGCAGAGCTCCAAGATAGTGTAGAGTTGGGCCTGCAACAGTTGARGAAACTTTTAAGAACATTGACATACAGCGAAAAATCATTGCCTCGGTGTCTTAAAATGCACAGAAAATCCTCACCCCGGCATCTATTGCGACAGGTCTACCAAGGTGGGACAACTCTGATTCAAGTTCATCTATGCTTTTGTTGATCAAAGACATAATACCAGGTATCCGCGCCTTTATCACAGATTCCAAGTGCTGAAAGCACATGAAAAGTGTCAGATACTTTACTTTTATGTAATTGCAAGACAATGAGGCTCCAGAGCATCTAAAAATACACCAAAGCCTATGTGTACCTTTGACAACAGTTTTGCTAGATATTCAGAACCCATTTTACTGGACAAGTGTCCATAGTCACGACTTGTGGCAAAAAACTCTCGCTCCCTCTGTCTTGCTGTAATCATGCCAACATCTCTGTTTATATCAGCTTGAGAACGGTTCACTATTCCAACCCAAGGATGTTGCAGCCGGTAAGATCTCCCTTCAAGTACCTTCATATTAAAAAAGGGAATCTTCACACACGCCCATGGACACACACAAACAACAAAGAGAGTTCCGTCTATAAGATGCCATCTAAGAAAAAGATACCGGTGGAGCACAGAAGTAGTTCTGATTAACATGCGTAGCAAGAATGTGTAATTAATCTAGAGAGCACAAAAGATCAAAATATGACGTTATTTCCTATTAGTGAAAAACTATTAGCAAAAAGTACACAAGATGACAATCATAAAAGAAATCTTTACAGGCATTCTATTCATGGGAGATACAATATAGATATAGACTAGACTTCTTGGGCTGCTGACAGTAGTAAAATGACCATTGAGATTCTCCAAATTTTAAGAATGACTGCTTATACTAATGTGGTTTGTAAAAGACTGCAGTTCCTGAAACCTTAAAAAGGAAAGGAGGCCTCAATTTGTRTTATTGGAAAGAAACATCACTTAAAATGCCAATGAGTCGCCCATCATTCAAAAGATTGTCCTTGCTGGGGAAAAATGGGTTATTTGTAGACATTTGTTTATCGCAAGACAATTTTAAAAGTTGCTGATGAATAATGGAAGTTTTTATAAACCCCAATTTTTCAAAACTGAAATGGGCTTGGAAAGAAGAGCAAGAACTTCGAAAAGCATAATCGTGGGGAATTACATAATCCTTGCTAAAATATGGTGACCACTGTAAGRTCCACTTTTAGTCATCCTGAGAACCAAGGCACAAGGTACATATATCAAATAAGTAATTCAACTCACATAAAAGCATGGCAACTTAAGGTTTTCCAAAYTAAGATAGGAATAGGATAACTTACATCCAATGCATTTGTTCCCCTGTCCATCAAATCAAGTTTCGTCAAAACACCAAATGTCCGTTCACCTATGCAATTGCAACAATTGATGAAAATAACAACATACTTTTCTGAGAAGAAAATATAACTGGTTAAGAAATATAACTAGGTAGGCCAGTTAAGAAAATACCTGTTGGGTCAACTTCTCGAGCGATCTTGATAGCATCAGATGTTGCAAGATCTTGATTGGCCGGTGTTATAGCTAAAAGGATGCAATTTGGCTACATTCCAAAAGCCAGCAGTCAAGAATCGAAGGTAAATTCAAATTGAAAAATGTATCCAATATCTAGAAGTTTCATAATGAAGACTACTGGTTCTAGGGTATGCTCGATTACATCGGGCAAATAAAATGATATTTCTATTTGTTAATCTGATCAGAAAGATATGACTAGAAGTTCAGAAGCAAGGACTTAGAACCATCAAATGAAACTCCACTCCAATTAGAATCAACCAATCAGATCTCAACATGTAGAGGGGACCTTCATTTGCTTCAAAAATATTGCTTTGAAAAGAAAAGAAACAAGTATCGGGGACAATAACCAGACTAGGATCCTTAATAAGTAGTTTTATTCTTATTGAGGAAAAACATTTCAGTTTCCGGTCATTTTACTAGATCTTTTATCTGCTAATGCACATAAAATATACAGAGTCTTGGTGCCTTATCATACCTTCTCCACATAGGAGCGTACCATATTCTCAATTTCTTGAACAATGCTCTCTTGTTGACCCTCTGTGAAATGATGTTAGTTTTCAAGCTATTAAATTTAAACAGAATGTAAACAAGCGTAAGACAGATAATGGAGCAAAGAGATATAACATACCTACAGCAACTTTTGTTAATCCAGGTAAATCTACCAATGTTAGATTTACAACTGCCATGCAAACAAAATAATAATAAATAAATAAGGGAAAGAAGAGAAGTTTTTCAGTAAATGATGCCGAATGTAGTGAGAACCAATATTACAAAGTTGCAACATAAGCATGAATATAAACTCCGAAGATGTTAGCAAAGTGACTTCACCATATTGAGGAATTCTTTTTTTTTTTTTTTTTTCAATGATAACATGTTCCATTCTAGTAGTATGAAAAAGATATTATTTTCAAGATATACTGAAAATTAACAATAAAAAATCCTATAGTCTTTGCATTATTAGACCCCAAGTTATTTGCCTATAAACAAAAAGAATTCAACAACTTGAAACTAAGGCCGAAAGAAGATGAGCAAGGAGACCATAAAAATAAAAAAAATTAAAAAATTATGTCTATTTTCTTGATTTATTTCTACTCATTCAGAAAATGAATTTGCTATTTTTTGGTTGTGGATAGGGATAAATAGGACAATTTGCAAAGGCAGGAAATTCAAATAAGATTGAGTGTCCATGTCAATTTGAACAAAAAGAAATCGTGGCCGCCACTGAGATAGCTTTTTTCCCTTTTAATACAAATAAATTAGGTAGGATAAATCGGGGGATTCAATTATTTTTATCCAATTAGTCAAGTATTNAAAAGACTAGGCTAAGGGGCATAGCTGGAGAAGAAAAACCAGAACATTTCAGTTCATTATCAACAATCTAGCACACTAGCTGAATCCTATTTCAATTACTAAAAATAGCAACGCACAGTCCTTAGTAAATATTGCAGCATTGGGATAAAGGGTCAAACCATTTGGAGAGTAGATGCTGAGATTAATGGGGAGTGAGGAAATATGCTTTGTCTTCCCAGTTACCCTATCAGTTTCTTCCTGAATTTCTTTCTGCACCATAGCTTCATTAAGAAGTCACAAGGAAAAAGGTCAATTTGAATAGAATAAATGAATTCCATGAAATAACTGGAACAATCAAGTCTTGGGGGAGGGAAAACAAGTACAACATTCTCCGCTAGTACAGTTTTTACTCTTCACCTAAGGTAAAAGGAAAAGAATAGAATAAGGGAGGAAATCCTAGAAGGTAACATGTTCCCTCAACAGTAAGACATTGAAATGATGCAATAAATTTGAAAATGAAAATGGAGCTAGACATACAATGAAAGTAAACTAATGATGAGGAAGCAAGGAGCTAAGCATTCATCAGAACAAGTGGAGCTCCTACTTTTTGCAGTTCAAAAAATAAGATGGGCAGTGCCAGTGGGCAGGGAACGTTAGCTTTAAAATCTAGAAAAGCTTAGGTTCATGAAGCTTGTTTTAGCTGAAGAGAAGCTGYMTTTGGGCATTCGACTTATGGTCTTCTAGTCAAGCGTACCATTTATTCAAGTACAGTTAAAACACATGCAACTAGCAATGCCATCAAAAAGCAGCTGCAAGGAAAGAGACTCACAGAAGTCTGTAAATTTTCTACTCCCAGTATGAAGAAACTGTGCATAATCCTGCTGCCCTGGATCTGTCTTGTACAGTTGCAATACCAAAGGCCTTCTTGTCATAATTCCTGTAAGCATTACAAAAACCATTAAAAACCGGCCACAGAGAACATGAATAGCAAATGACAGGACCCAAGGTAGGAAATGAATCAGTCTTCTTTCTTTAAACTACTAGTTGGAGCAACAATTAATGCGTTCATTATTTAACAAACGCKGCAGAATGAAAGAATTGATACTTGAAGTTTAGTATCGATATTTTAGATGATTTATATCAAGAAAAATTAGAATTACAAAAAGCACTTTAAAATAAATTTAAAATTTTTAATCCACTTATAAAATCTCAAACCCGCTATGTACARATATAATTAGTTATTTATATAAAGTTCTCTGGGCCATCATCCTTTTCACGTCTACAACTGATCGGATATATATCCCGGCCCAAATATCCGCCGACATGTCATAATCAAATTACACTCATCACTGTATCTTCCCTGTAAATTAAAATATTAAAGAAAAAGATCAAATGATTAAAATAATAGTTCGAAAAAGGAATGAAAAACGTACACAGAATTAGATAAAAAGGGCATACTGATTACACCAAATAAACAAAAAGAAAAAGCACACTGATAATGACAACAGAAAAGACAGTGGTGAACGAAAAGCGGGGTACCTGCTCCTCTAGGCAAGAAATCACGCCCAACGATGCTCTCCAACACCGATGACTTCCCCGAACTCTACATATCACCAAATKTAAAATTCAAGTTCCTCTTCAAAAATTCGATATCCTAATTCACAAATTCTCTAGAAACAAGAGTACAAGCACATCTGTAGCTTCTACGTGCACATATACAACACRCGATGCATCCGTTATACGTTCAAAATTCTTAAAATGATAAAATGTATTCAGAAACAAAAACAAAAAGCAGAAACCTGGCCGCCGAGGACGACGATGGTAGGGAGGGCATCCCAAAGAGTAGGCAAAGAGCGATCATCGCCATAGTCGCCGAGAACAGTACAAGCTTGTTGAATTCTATTCACAAGTCCAATAACTCCTTCCATCTCTGTGCAGAAACCGCTAGCCTGAGGCTCAGCCTTGTTTTCAGATTTGAAAACACCAACAGCGCTGATTGAGAGAATCAGTACGAGTAAAAGCAGCAGAGATAGAGTGGAGGAGAAGGAGCTGAGGAGGAGAAAAATAACGGACGCTATTTTAATATTATTATTTTTTGACTTGCCGAGATTTTAGAGAGAGAAAGAAGTGGGGCGTGGGTTGTCGTTGTTGGTAAAACGCCTAGTGCGCCACGTGTATGAGGGATGTCAATTTATAGTTTGGAGGCGTCAGGGGTTTGAATGTTTTTGAAATGCTATTGCGGCGGGATCTTTTTAGGTATTACTATTCTATTGTAATTTAGAAGAAGTTTTGATTTTGATTTATTAACTGTAAATCTTTTAAGGCAAATCAAATATATATATATTTAATTTTTAAAAGAAAAGAAGTATATATCACTTTAGCGGGACATAAATATTCTTTGCATGACATAACAATTCCTATGGCGAGATAGAAGTGGGGGTATTTAGTTATAGGTTGGTCATGCAATTAAGTTTTTTCAGCTTCCGATAAATTATTGTGTCATTCTTATCAGGTGAGAGATAAATATGTAATCATTAATGATAGATAATTGTATAGGAAGATAATGAGAGAAAATGGGACAAGTGAAGTTGTGAGTAGGACTTTTAATGAGTTTAGGTCAATTTAAACTCGGTTTACTTTTTTATAGTTGAGCCTTAGATGAATTTGAGTTAAGTTGAGTCTCGACTTAAATTTTGAGCTCAAACTTAATTTAGACTGAGCTCGGGCCTAGGTGATCTCAACCCAATAGGAGCTTGAACTTGAAATAATGGTATACAAGAATTATTTTTTTATTCTAATACTAACTTTATTTTTAGTATTTAAGAAAATAATTATATGATATATTTGACATTGTTATTGAGAATTAATTTTATGATATTTCTTTAGTCAATTTTGGTGTAAGATATGATATTTGATCTATTTTAAACTTTATTGTTAAAAATTATAAGAAATGATTATAATTATATTTGATTTGCTTAGATTTTATTGTTGAAGATTTAAATTTTATATTTGAACTATCTTTCTATTTGAAATTGTTTTTTATCTTTTTTTATTTTCTCTTTTCTTTTCTTTTTTTGGGACAAATTCAGGTTGAACCGAAACTTGATCCGAGCTCAACTTTCCTGAGCTCGTTCGAGCTTAGCTTGCGCTTAAATCAAGCAAAAATAATTYAGGTTAAGTTCGAACTTGGTCAAGCTCGCTCATACAATAAAATTGACACTCCTAGTCGTGAGAAAACGTGGATTACTGAATTTGATATATATATAGTATATTAAAATATCACATGAGAATCTTTTTTGAACAACTTTATCCATTTAAAGTATTAAAAATTTATCAATAGTAATCTTATTTAATTTATTTAAAAYATAAAAGGTTACTAAAAAAGGTGTTTGCTTAAATTATTAACAATGTTCTCAAATAGATGCAATAGATTATATCGAAAATGTGCAACATATAACTATGAAAAGTAAGGCATGGATATTACAAATAATGAATCGAATTCATTTTATACACCTCTCACTTTATCTTTGTTAATATCATCTATAATAATATATGAATAATAAACTTTCAATTGAGTTTCTTCTCTTCTTCCAATTGACATTTTTAAGTATCTTTTCGTACTGTTCTCAAGTGTGCAAAATTAATATATTAGAGTTTTAAGATAACTGAAAATCGATAAAAGATAATTTTGTAAATAATTATAAAGAATAATGCAATAACACAATAAATTAAAATTCTTAACAAATATGATTATATTGTATCGTTTCATTGAAGGGAATAAGCTTTCATTTTCCTTAAATATCTAATTACATCTTCAAAATATTAGTCGACACATTTATAAAGTAATACAAGAAGGTGCAATACAAAATAAC